>PVJD01005151.1:0-105696 GCA_004026545.1 Mormoops blainvillei | reverse complement strand
TCCTTCCAAGCCCCACAGAGGTGACTTGTCTAAGCTAGGGAACTCCTCCAAAAGTTTTCCCTTGGCACTCCCAGAACACCCTTGTACTTCTCACTGATTACCCATGGATATTATGCCCCTGCTAAACTAGCTTGAGACAAGTTTGTGAGGTTCAGGATTTTGACTTTGGTGGTTGTTCTATCTCCTTAAGTACTACCTGCATACCCCAATGTATGAAGAATTAATCTCTCTCTATCTCACTCTTGCTCTCTCCCTTGTTATGGTTAAAAGACAAGTTAAAATTTGTGTCTCAATTTTTCAGTGGCAATGATAGTGGTAGCTACATTATAGGTTTGCTGTGAGAATTAAATGATATAACAGAGGGGCGGGGGAGCTATCATCCTCTCTCAGGATGTTTTTCCTGCGAAGAGATGGAGTGTTTTTCTTCTGAAGTGCCAAGAAATCCCAGCAGTGGCAACAAGAGACATGCTCCCTTCCATCGCTTCTCCTGTTCCTGCCTTTGCTTCTCCAATGGACTAACTCTTCATGCACTATCACTGTGGTTATGTCTGAAATTTGAATGTGAACTTACATGAAAAGAAAAAGTCAGTTCTTCCCTGCTGTGTCCCAGATCTTAGACCTGTTTCTGACCCAGGTGCAGCGAATGATCCACACAAACAAGCTGGCTCACCAGGTGATGCTTCAAAATCCCAGTCCAAGCATGTGGTTTTCTATCCTTCTCCATATGTTTCCCTTGGGAACCTCTACGCGCGACATGTGGATTATCCTAGGGAAAATCTCATGTTCAGGTGAGCCTGCATTCTAGCCATTGATCTGTATTTCACTCTTGCCCATTCTTAATATCTGCCATTATTCTGGCATGCTAGGGATATGCAGAGGGACTAGCTGTGGGGTAGGGCATCAAAGGATAAAGTTCCACATAGAAAAGAAATGCTCTGAAGTGGAGAGAGTTTGTGAAATCGCCTCCGTTTTCAGAGTTAAGACCCATGGTATCAACAGGAATAGAACTCAATGAGAGAAGCAGGCAGCTTTGGGTGGGAGAATGGGCTCTCAGAGACAATGTTAACCTGTCTTTGCCTTCAGAAAAGAGGACGTATCTGTCTCAAATAAATTAGAGGAGGACAGAGAACCTGTGCAGTTACTAGAAACAAAAAATAACAAGAACGTGAAAAGGAAAAAAAGAACATGGTAGGGGGTAGATGAAGACGAGGTAGAGTCTATATCACAAAATTGGGAATTGCAGCAGGTTTCAGAGGCAGCAGGATCATTCACTCTGGAGTGCTGAAAGGATATTGAGGTCTTTGGGATACCCTACAAACAGATATCATTTTAGTTCAACCTAGTTCTAGCTCAAGTGGTCCGAAAGGTCCTTGGTCTTTCTGCAGAGGGTCAGAGAGCTAAAATCCAACTTTTTGCAACTGCTGGATAGTGTCTCAGGTTTAGTTTATGAAAACTGGAAAACCAGCGAGTTTGAAAAAGAACTTGCAAAGCGATCACCATAAAAATCAGTGCCTTAATTTGCAGCGAAATTTAATAATTGAGATTGTTATTATGTTTGACCCATAAAGAGTAACCTCGATGGTTATTTGTTATGTATTCCATTTTGCCTGCTTTAGTTTAAGCTTAAATATTAATGGAAAAAGAAAACCTACAAAACCCCTCAAGCCGCTCTGTAGGAGTCCAACACTTTCAGCTGGTGGCAATGAATATAATCATCACTTCTGTGCTAATTTTTAAAGACAACAACGCACATTGAAGCAAATAATTTAAATAATGCTGGGTAGAGTATTTGACAATTTGCATATGCTAAACATATAGCTTAGATTCTGGGAGTCTCCTTTCTAGAATAAACATATTTAAGAATGTGGGAGATGATAATCTATAAAATATGAGGAAAGATTCATTGGTTTTGCTGGAGAAGAAAAAAGTCTGGTGTTAAGGGTAACTGCTTAGAAAGTTATTGAGAGCCTTCCTTATTCAAGTTCCTCTAGGATTGACTTAGTATCCATACAACAGAGTGGTTACGAGTACAGTCTTCATGCACAGATTTCTAAGTTTACGTCTTAGCTCACCAATTACTAAGCAAGAGACTTTGAGTAAGTTAAAACCTATGTGCCTCCACTATTCAATAGGTATGAAAACAGTAGCTATATTTTAGGTTTGTTGTAAGAATTAAATGATATAAACCTTCACAAAGTGCTTGGAACATGATAAATGTTCAATCTATGTTAGCTATTATTTGATCATAACAGGATGACTGAAGAGTATCCAATGAAACATTCCAAGAAAAGAAGGAAGGAGGGAAGGAAGGAAGGAAGGAAGGAGGGAGGGAGGGGGAGAGAGAGAGTGAGAGAGAGAGAGAGAGAAAGAAAGAGAAAGAAAGAGAGAGAGAAAGAAAGAGAGAGAGAGAAAGAGAGAAGGAAAGAGAGAAAGGAAGGGAGGGAGGGAGGAAGGGAGAAAAAGGAAGAAGAAAGATTCAAAAACCATTCCAAACATAAAACAGGAAGTTACTAAGCACCTAATAGGATATTAGAATAAGGAATCTGTAATACTGGTAATACCAAAGAGCTTTCAATGCATTTAAGGATATATAATTAATTCATCAAACATTTATTGAATGGCATGCAGATATCAGTTAACTTGTGGACATTTTCCATTAACGTTACTTTCTTCTGTACCCTACATCTAAGGTTTTTCAAGAGGTCATACCTTAGTAAATCAGCAAGCTGACATATAACTACAATAGTATATAATTAGTGCAATAATAGGGCTCTGTAAAAGGGATAGTGATGATATGAAGTGAGATGTAACAATTTATTTCATTTTATGAGATCAAGTAAGTCTTTAACAGAAAAGTAGAATGCTTAAAAAAACCCAAGAAATTACCAGATCGGTCAAGGAGCTACATGTGCAAAGACCTAAGGTAAAAACATCATGGTGTAACAGTATGCTTGGACTGTAGGATACACAGGAGCAGCTGAGGGCAAGGAGGCCTAAAAGAGGCTGGAAGATCTTTTAAACTCACTGTAGACCAGAGAGTCTGCTCAGATTATTGAGCTGCAGATAATCTTCTCAGAAATGAATTTTTAAAGGAGTACAAAGAGAACAACTTATACAAACTAAAGTTCCTGGGATGAGACAGAATTAGATTCATTTACATAATTTCAAAAAAAATTTTTTAAGTGCCTTTAGTGACTTGTTGAAGGTCACAGGCAAAAAAAAAAAAAGAAGTAGGCAGTTTACTTATTGAGAGAACCAGGACTTGATTAGGAAAGAGAAAAAGAGTGTCAAAGCCAAGGAGTAACTTTGAGTAGCAACTCTGACTTAACCCCTAAATGAATCATTATATTTCTTATCTTTTAACCCTCTTATTTTTCTTCTTGTCTTATTTTGCACCAATTTTCCAATATGCTGTTATAGTTTGCCTACACAAGTGGAGGTTAATCATAAAAATGATACTACTGTATTTATTGGCTATTTATTATGTGTGACCACAAATCAAAGTCATTTTTTGCGTATCTCATTTAACACCCATAACAAAGCTCATGGTAACTTTGTTATCTTGACTTTATATACTGAAACTTATAAAGAGCTAAGGGATTTGTCCAAGCCACACAGTTAATGAGTGACAGAATTTTGATGAAAACTCAAGTCTTTCTGATGGCATGACACAGTTAGTGAACTCCATGCTATATATACTCTCATTAGGTTAAGATTTTTCATCTTTGGAAAATTTATGTAGCCTTTGTAGAGAGTCCTCCTTATTATTGATAGGTTAATACCTCTCTAATCAACTTGGACAAAATGAAAAATCTGAATGAACAAAGGACGAACAGAATTAACGGGAACTTCTCACTACGTATACATGTATCTCATAATCTCTAAATTGTACCAACGGTCCCATGATTTCTTAGGTCCAGAGGTGCCTAGATAAGAACTGGAAAAAGGTAGACAAGAGGATATTCATGATGAGAAATTAGAGCCAGTGGAAGGAGATGCTGAAATTATGTTGGCACCATGGTCCAAATATTTTGCAATGCTGTTTGGTTTGGCTTGTATTATTTTATGCTTAATACCTCTTTTAGCAAGCTAAATAAATATTTATTCATTCTCTTATAAATATGGGACTGCCAACACCTCAAAATAAGTCCTTGTATGGATTTCATCAACTTTAGAAACACTATAAAATAAATACAGTTTCAGAGATAGCAGATGTTTTTCTAATTCTTCTCATATTTCTCCTGCTTTAACCCATCTTGGGGAAATCACACTCCAGAGCAGAGTAAAATGCAGGTAGTCAAATACATTTTAGTGAAGCACTTTCCATTTTTCCTAGAGAAGAAAGAACTCCTCTTTCCTTCTTCCAACTGTATGGAGCATATGACTTATATTTTTTATCTACTACTGTTAGTTATAAAGACCGAACAAAATAGATAAATAATGAATCAGGTTAAGATTTTTGGGGAGATTATGATTGACTTTGGGCATTCAAAGCGAATTTTTTAAAATTCTGATCCTACTCTGTACAATGTGACAGATAACACCTGTCTGAATGTTCTATGAAGGATCATACTCATATCATAGTAAAAGCAAAAGTCATTAAATGCCCTTTTACAAGTTATTTCTTCTCCTAACTTGGGCCTTGGTTACATCTGTTAATGCTATCATCATTCTCCCAGTCACCAAGCTCAAAAACTTTAGAATCTTTTTTGAACAATTATTTCAGTCTGTGTAGTTGTCACTTTTCCTCTACAGACCTTCTTTATTATCCATTTCTACTTCAAACAAAAGACATGGAGCATCCATAAATCTATTTTTGGAGGAAGGGAGAAGTAAGTAAAAATGTATAATGCCTAGTTAATTGCCTGATGCACTATAGCACTCTAAAATATTTTTGAAAACAATTAGTGATTAGTCAAAATTTTGTTTATGTTTACTATCATATAAATATATTTTAAAGTACATTTATATGAAAATAACTTTTGCCTTTGCCATTTCATCTAAGAGTTTCAAGTGCCTAGTGGATAGTTTTATATTTGCTGGCAATATTCCAGAAACACTGGAACTATCTTATTGATAGAAACAAAAGCATTTTTGTTTTTAAATTATATAAGCGATTTCCTCTTTTATCCCTCTTGATATATACAATATAAATTTGGACCCTAGACTCTTCCTTTTAAGTCCATATGGGTTTAAATGATATATTCAGTCCATACTCTCAATACTCAACTTTCTCTTATTAACTCTGATTGGTCATATGGTCAGCCCTATTATTGTCGTCGTACTTATCTTCAAAAAGACTAGAATTAAAACAAATTGTTTAATTATTTAATCATCTTGTCACAGAATGAATTTAGGGTGATTAAATAATGTATTAACATTTTCTAATAATTTCATGATTATATTATATTTGGGTAACCTAATTTGGGTGATGTTTTACACACTGACCAAGAAAAGGAATATAAAAATATCTCATTAAAAAGTGGTAATGGCAGATTGTAGCTTCCATGGAGCTTTGTAATGATGGGGGTAAAATCTTATCTCACAAGTAGACAAAACTGATATTTCCTGCAGGGAATATGGAAATTGAAGCTTATCGTATTAAATTATGACTGAAAAATGCTTGAATAATCCCCACAAACAACTCTGGCTTTCTGTGAATAGCTCTCACTTCAAGGAAATTCTACTCAGGGCTTTACTACTGCTTCTCTGGCAGATCTGGTTTAAGTCACTCAATTTCTCCACATGTTAATTTTGTTATTCAAAAAGAAAAACTGATAATAACTCTTCCTTAGTCACCTTAGAAGATGTGTTAGAGTATGAATTACATGGTTTCTTTAAGTTGTTTCTTGCTCCTACAGAGAATTCCCCACTAAGAGGAGTACTGGAACTGTTGAGTATAAATACCATATAAAACATCTGCTGTGACATTTGAAAACCATCCCATCATTAGTAAAAGAAAAAATGCCATCTACATAATGGGTCAATAGCATTTGAGAAACACAAAAAAAGCAGGGGTGGTTGGGGGAGGGAATGCTTTCTAATTCAATTATGTTGAAAAGTTGACTCATCTCTTCCTCTGTCATAGGACAAAAATGTGAAAGGCTGAGAATTACATGCAAAACTGAGAAGAGTTGAATCTGAGATGTCTGATTTTGATTTGGCTAGCCCATGCTGCTGTACAAAAATAGCCCTGGGCATTAATCCGTCAGATCCATTATTATGCCTATTTCTGAGATTTATACATTGGTTTATGGTAGCAATAGACATTTATTGAGTGCTGATCACCTGCCAAGCTCAGTGCTGCATACCTTAGTAGTGATAGTCCCAGCCCAGTGGGTTTTCAATGTAATAAGACAGGCAAGGCAATTAAGACAGACTCAGAGGAAGAAAATGACTAATGCATGCAGAGGAGACGGAACAGCTTTCCTTTCCTTTGCTACACCTTGTGGAGCCCACTGTGGTGCCTTTGTTCAAGGAAGCTAAAGAAGTATTTTATACACCAAGAGGGTGTGAAGACGGATGTCAGCAGCATGCTCAGATCATCTGTTCACTTCGGATTTTTTGACATTGATGCAAGTAGTAGATTTTCAGATGTTTTACTGGTCCAATTCAATTCCTCATGAGTTATTTTCTTATCCTCATTGTTTCCTCATATCTCATTTTACTCCCCCGAATCATTACCGTCTTTCCCCACCATGATTATTTAATGTATTCCTTTAAAATGCCTTAATGATGGCCTTCCCTCATTCTGGATCACGTAGTATCTTCGTCTTCTAAAGAATTTATCAAGACTCTCCATGCACTTGATAATGAACTCAGTGAATTAAACAGCTATGGTCCCTGGCCCCAACTGCCATAAAATTTACGACAAAACATACTGAACCAGTTCACAGAATGTTTGTATAGCTTTAACAACTGTCATTGAACAAAGGTTTTCATTAAATATTACATGCTAATAGGAGTCTTAATGCATTCAAAGGAGCTGTGAAAACAGAGGCATGGATATTACATATTTTTAAAGGGTGGAAATGAAGATCATTAAGTTCTTTTCTCAATTTTTAGAACACATCATATTACTCAACTTCATGGGTGCATGACCATAGAAATATTGGTTGCTTTATATTAGAGTATACACTTCAGTCTGAAAACTTTGTTCACTAGCTGAAGACTGCAGCTAATATTTTCTGGCCAAGCTAACATCTCATTTAGTTCAATAACAAAGATAATTTTATATAAATGCATTTCAGTAGTTTTACCTTTAAAGATATTATAACCACTGGCCTATAAAACGAGAACACTGATATTGCAAGACATTTCAATCAGCAGGCAGTGCAGAAAAACATAAACTCTTGGTAGAGCAACTGCACAGTCCATAAAGTTAAAGACTAATGGTTGAGTTTCCAGGGATTACAGGATACTCACATTCTCAGCAATATTCGAAATAAAAGGTACTGCACTGGGCATTGCTACAAAACTCTACATAAGAGTTCCTGCCCTCAAGTGGACTTGTAGTCAAGTTGGGGAAAAAAAAAACATATAAAAATAACCTGAAACATAAATCAATTATTTATCAATGAGACCAATGTGTAAGAATAAGAACAGTATATGGGAGATCGTAGGTTTGGTGGTCTTTAAAGAAATCCAAATTTCTATTGGTCTTTTCTGTTTTATATTATTTAATTGTTGACCTCAGATGTACGAACTAGGATTAGCCTTGAAATATAGTCCTCATTGTCCCATGAGAATCTGCCTTGATTTAATAAATGAGAAATTAACAATTGATGGCAAAAAGTCAAAGGTCTTTTGCAATGCTGTCTGAGGGAAGTTTAGGGGTATGAGGGACTATTAAAACACACTTCATTGCATCCCTTCTTAAACTGTGTTCCTGTTGCCACTACCAGACCCATTACTCCATAATGCCTATGGTAGGTACACACAGAGATCCAAGATGAAAAATCATGCTTGCAAGACAGACAGACAGACAGAGAGACAGACAGGCAGACAAACACACACACACACAGAATCAATTTTGGGTTATCAGGTATAGTTAATTACTGCCCTACATATACATCTGATGCCAGATCTCTCTTGTGGTGCTTTTGTCCCTAATGATGTAACCAAGAGCTCTAATTTTATTCTTTATCATCTTGAAGTTGCCCTTCTTCAACATAACATCCAAACAAAAAACGGTGTGCTTTTTAATTTGTAGTCATTCACTTAAGAAGAAAGCATTCTATTATGAGAGGTAAGCAACTCAGGGGCTAATGTGAGATACACATTTTACAGATACTAGTTCCAGGCTGTCCTGGCCATCAGGGGCTTGTCCCACGTGGTGATAATTAACTTTTAATGTAAGCCTGGAGGTCAAAACACTTCAGAGTTATCCAGTTTTCTCCAACAGAATGAACAGATAAATGCTAACATGTTTATCAGTAGCTGATGTACTTAGCTATTGTTATAAGAAGAAAAGCCTTGCTTTTCCATCATGTTTGTTCTTTTATTTCTCTCAATACAGTATCATAATAAGTTGGGCGGTTAATTTTAGAAATACGTAGTGAAGTCATAGACTCTTGAGATTAGATGGATAATAGCAAGTAAATAGGCATGCCTGCTGCTACTCCCATGTCTATGTTCATTTTTGGTTGACATTGCTAATTCATCACATAAACTTTTTTTCCTGACTCTGGACTCTATTATACAAGACTTCTTAATACAGCATTTGGAGTAGAAACTTCTGCTCCACGCGACTTGTGCTGCATTAGACCATAAATTCCCTGAGTACAGTGACCATGACTTCCTTGCTTCATGTACTGGTTTGTCCACAAACCACACTTATTTCATTGAAGGTGCCCACTAACATTTGTTAAGCAAATGAGATGCAAGCTCACTGAGTCTGGAGCTCACTGAGAGGTCTGTAGGAAGGCGGATGTGATTGCCTCTGGGTGGTCCTGCCTCTGTGGGTCTGAAGGCAAAGGCCTGGTGTCAAGCCTGAGACTGCAGATGGAAAGAACAGACCTGCTTGCAGAGTAGAGAAGAGAGACAGGCTACAAGCCACCAGGGACCTCGCCATCTGTCCATCTGAGAGCAGACACTTATGGGAATAAAGACCCATGCTTAGATTCTGCTTTCCAAACCTTGAGCAGGTCCTTACTGGCCAACTCTAACCTGAAATCCTATAGAGAAGAGGATTTTGGAAACATAATTCTCAGTTTAACCAAGTTGGCAATAGAACAACTTGGCATGAGACAGGAACTGACAGAACTGGGGTTAGGGTGATGCAAATGAGATCAGTTACACAAGTAAATGTCGGTATTTTTTTCATCATAGACTTTTTGCATTAATTTTGATTTTTTTTTAATTGCATTAAAACATGTTTAGGATTCCTGAATTTTTTTGATGTTGCTTTAAATTTTACACCTTAGGTAGGTGTCTCACTCATTTCAAGCTGGTTCTGACCATGTGTGAGAAGATTAACAGGTATTTTGAGTAGCTGCCTAGGCATATGACAACTGTGCTCACACCCAGAATCTAGACATTTTGATAAGAACACCAGTTGAGGATTCTCATCCCAAGTCCCACTTTGCTTTTCCTAGGGCACCTTTTAAAATAACCACTTAAAGTGGAGCCTGTGAAGTTAGTGACCAGTGCCCCAACCACCCTGCTCTCTATCTTCTGCTCACTCATGACCTGGGATGGAGAGCTTTCTGCTGTCTCACTGTGCCCCTCCCCATCTTTCTATGATCTGTAAGAAATAAATCTGTGACTTGACTTCCTTTGTGTGAGTGTACTGAAACTACGCCTCCAATCAAAACAGCCTCATATTTTCACTTCCCAAAAGTGGGAGCTTAGAAGTCGAGGGAGCTGCCTGCCAACTCTGTGTGGGTAGTTTGTGCCTCTTCATTCATCAGATTATAATCTGCATATTCTCAATTAATACACCAGCTATGGGCCCCTCAACACACATGTCAGCTGGTCATGCATGGTTCCTTGACAGGTGAGGTGACCCCAACCTTCATTCCTGAGCCATTTATACTCCAGCCTGCATTGTGGTATTATAGTATTTATGCATTATCCTTTAATCACAGAAGAAGAGAGTATTAAGAGTGCCATAGGGGAACATCTGCATCTATACATACTTCTGTCTGTCCTCGTGTATTAGTATTAGTAACCTGATTTCTCATTGATAGGTCAACAAATCATCCTATTCACTAAAGTAACCCCTTCTTTGAATATTGAGTCACTACCACGAGACCACATAGTAGCCTCAGCTTCCAACTAATGGAACCATTGCTGTGTTCTCTCTTGGAATTTAAGGTTCACTAAACAGAAGCTCAAGGTTATGGGGACAAGACGCAAACATTTGCTAGTGGATAAACAAACATAGCAGTGAGAGTGGTTGTTCCCATTTCCACTCATATATTGGTTGCTGCTACATTTTGAAGGACATTTCCCCAGTCCTACTAGGTTGCCATCAAGCTGGTGCCATAGCTGAGCCTTAACAAAGCTATTCTACTATTTTATAAAGCCAGCTTCTTCATGGTATTGGGGAACATGCTACCATGACCAGTAAATTCCATTAGCATGAGCCCATTGCCATATGTAACTGATTGTAGAATAAGTTCTTGATCAGGAGCAATGATGTATGGAATTCTATGATAATGAATCAATCATTCTGTCTGTCCATGGATGGAGCTTTTGGCAGAAGCCTTGTCAGGGATGACAAATCCAAATCCAGCGTAAAATCTGTTATATATCAAAGTGCTGTCACTTTCTGGTGGAAGCAGTCCAAAGTAATCAGCCTGCCATGAAATATCTGGCTATTCCCTTCACCCAGGAAATTCGGCACCTGTCTATTAATTTCTTTTTCTTGATGCAAAGACCTTCAAAAGATAATGGCTGCTGTTCCCCTTCTACCTCTCAAAACTCATGAAGTCCTTTGGCCAGCTTTAACCTGGGGCTCCATAAGAAAGGGAATCCTGGAAAACACAGGCCCAGTTTGACCAACTCAACAATCAAATAATATGTCACATTAGGAAATGTTCTGTGGACAAACTTAATTTAGAAGGACATTCAGAATTTGGCAAATGAGGATAAAAATACATTTCATGAGAGACTCTATGTTGACAAAGACACAGAAACTGAAAAACATGTTTAGTAAATAGCAAGTGTTGAAGATTAGTTAAAACTTAAGCTATTTGGAGGTGGTAGGAACAATGGCTAAAATAGTAATTGTTGTTTGGTGACAATCATAGAGAATCCTGAAAATTAGGCTAAGGTGACTGGATTTATTTAGTAGCTAAAAGGGTGGCACAGAATCTTTGAGCAGGCTGCTAAAACAATGAAAGTAGTGTTTTATGAGAAATCCCAATGTGACATTTTTGGATATACAGTGTGAACTGAAAATAAAACAAGTCTTCACAGGATACATATTAGGAAAATTATTGCAATTGTAAAGGTTTAGTCATTAAGTGTCTGAAATAGAAAGTATTAGTCTATTTTTTTCCTCCTCCATTCATGGACAAAATTATAAAACTGAAGCTTCATTCTTTCCTTCCTCAACACATTTTATCATTTTCTTCATAAAGTAGAGTTCTAATACTGTCTACTCATCAAAAGTTATTAAGAAATTACATTAAATAAATTATTACTGATAGATGGGTAATATATTAACACCTTAAGCAGAAGCAGTGCTGCTTCTTAGAAGTTTTTGAAGCTCAGACACTTTTGAATTTAATAAAAGCCAAGGGTTTTCTTTTTAAAGAAATAAACTGAAATATCAGCTACTTCAAATAATTTTATTGAATTCACAAATATACTGAATCCTATACATGAATCCTTAGAAATATCATGATTGTAAGGTCAAGTATCATTATCCAGAAAAAGAAAGTCATTCCTTTGGCATTTAAACAACCAGTGAAAATGGAACATTTCTGAAAGAAGAACTTTTAAGTGCCCCTGAAATCATATTATTTAGACATCAATATCCATTTTGCCTATGAGAAATCCTACAGAGCTTTGAGGTAGTTGAGCATAAAGAAAATAAGAGCTCCCTGTTTTCACCCTTTTTTTGTCTGCAGATTGAAAATATACTGGCAATTTTTTAAGAAGTCTGTCGCAGTTATCATAAAAAAAGGATGTACCCATAGAAATAAAAATAAACATAAATTTACTCTTTATTCCCACTCAACACTCAATCCCAGCCAAGTCACATGGCAGGGGTGGGAGGGAAGCATGAGGAAGAGCAGTGAAACACTTTTTCTTTGGAGGGGAGCCCAATAAGACCCCCTGTTGTGCTTTCTCAAATATAATTATAATGCCAGGAACCCCAAACTAGCCAAGAGCATAGTGTGAGCTGTTTCCTGGGCTTGGGAGAGCAATGATGATCCACCAGTCCCTGTTTTGACCTCAAGCACACATTTGAGCTTGAGCTGAGCAGGGTTTGAGTATATTGTTACCTTGAAGCAGAGAGATTACCATACAACTATATGTATTACTACATAGGTCTATTTGGCTTTACTAGCACAGAATATCAACGGGTTATAGGAATTCAGGACATAGAAAAACATTCTATTCTTGGTAATGGGTAATACTACCTTATATTATGAGGACCACTTGGTGACATTTAATCGAAAAATAAAAGAGCCACTTACTGGGTAAGGGCTTAGAAAGAAGAGTGTTATGGACTGAATGTTTGTTCTCCCCCAAATTTTTATGCTGAAATCTAATCCCCAATATAACAGTACTTGGAGATGAGGCCTTTGGAAGGTAAAACCCTCATGAACAAGATTAGTTTCCTTATAATAAAAGGCCAAAGAGCTCACTGAGAAAGTCATCAGCCTGCAACCAGAAAACAAACAAACAAAAAAAATCTTTACCAGAACCCAACCTTGCTAAAACCCTGATCTGAGACTTCTAGCCTGCACAAGTGTAGGAAATAAATTTCTGTTGTATATAAGCCACCCTCTCTAAGGTACTTCATTATAGCAGTCTGAACCAAGACAGAGAGAAAGAAAAATATTGAATAATCTTTATTAAATGCCAACTGCATTATTCAGGGCCGCACTACTCAAAGTGTAGTCCATGGGCCTGCAGCATCAGCATGACTTGAGGATTCATGAGTAATGTATGATTTTGGGCATCATCCCAGATGTGCTAAACTGCAACCTACATGTTAATGAGATTCCTAGATGATGCCGAGCCAGGATACAGCTTTAATTGTTGCACCAAGATTAAGAACACAGTGGCTTAAACAACACAGGACGGCATTCTTGTCTCACTGCACAGTCTAATGAAAGGAGCAATCTACAACACATAAAACCTAGCTTCTATCTCTGTTTTATATAAACTTTTTACCAGGGGGAGGAAAAAAAGACCAGGGAAATGCTGGCTCTTTCCTTTAGTGTTATGACCAGTAGTGGCACAATTTCATGACCAGAACTTACTAACATGGTTACACTTCTCACAAGGGAGACCACACAATGTAGTCTTAAGTGAGGTGATCCTAACTTCAGGAGTCCATTTTGTTTTAAGAAGGGAAAATTAATATCAGTAGGTAGGCAGCAGTGCCTGTCACTGCTTTCTAAGCCTGGCCATTTGCTATCTGGCCCTGACAACCTTATGAGGAAGATGGTGGTGACTACACTTTTCACATGTGAAATATTACCAGAAGCAAGACAAATTTTTAAATTATCCTGGCCTCATGTGGTTCTGGAATGATTTAAGAGGAATTAAGAGGAATCTGGTATATACATCCAAAGAGATTTTATTGATATTATGATACCTTTTATTTCTAGGTTCTAAGATGAAGATATCTAGAAATCTCCTTCTTAGCTTATAAGTGTACTTTTTAAAACATGATGTGAAAAAGGCTGCAGTCCCCTTTCATCCCAGTAGCTACCAGAGTTGCCAGGAAGTTGTATAATTGCCAATGAAAACTTCGTCCTTAACATTTATCGATAGCTGTTTTTTGATATCTCCCCGTGAACCAATGGCTCTTAAAACATTCAGTTCAAATTCATCATACCAAGGCTCTTGCTTGAATTCTCCCTTATATCCAGCAGCAATTGATCAGATGAACAGCATTACTCTCCCCAAACTACTATACACTCAGCATCTGTTTGGTGTTTTAAATACCTGCCGAATGGTAGGAGCTTCTTCCTTCTTTCTGCTGCATAGGATTCCACTGTGTAAATGTACCACAGTTTTTTGATCCACTCATTTACTGATGGGCATTTAGGTTGCTTCCACAACTTGGCTATCATAGGTTGTGCTGCTATGAATATTGGGATGCAGAGGTTCTTTTGAATTGGTATTTCAGGATTCTTAGGGTATCATTCCAGCAGTGGAATTGCTGGGTCAAAAAGCATTTCCGTGTTTAGTTTTCTGAGGAAATTCCATACTGTTTTCCACAGTGGCTGCACCAGTCTGCATTCCCACCAATGGTGTACTAGGGCTCCCTATGATAAGTGAAATAAGCCAGCAGGTGAAAGACAAATATGATATGATCTCCCCTATAAGTGGAACTTAATCAACAAAACAAACAAGCAAGCAAAACATAACCAGAAACATTGAAATAAAGAATAAACTGACAGTAACCAGAGGGGAGGGGAGAGAGGGATAATAGGGGAAAGTAGGGGAAGGTTCATCAAGGAACATGTATAAAGGACATATGGACAAAGACAAAGGGGGCTGGGATTGAGGGTAGGAGGTAGGGATGGGTGGGGCATGGGGAAATGGTAAGGGGGAAATGTACTTGAAGAACAATAAAAAAATACTTGCTGAATGAATGAAAGGCAAAAATCTCAGTTGTTCAGTGACAGTGGTATCAGTCATTAGCTTGCAACAGAATGACTTGGGGGGCATATTCAAGTCTAGTTTCTGATTCAGCAGGTCCAGGGTGGGGCCTGAATTTCTTTGTTTCTAAAAAGGTCCTAGTTGATACTGATGCTGCCGATCAAGAGACCACACTTCGAGAAACATTATTGCAGAACTAAATGGAATTTATCTTATCACTGGAGGCGTCTATTAATACATGAAATGCAGAGATTAACAAAGGATGGTAACATTGCCTTATCTTAGAAACTAAAACCTACACTCTTACATTAGATACCCATATTCATCTATCACCTGAGTATTTTCTATATGCCTTGGACACCTCATCATTAAAAATGGGGATAATAATATCTCCCTATTAAGCTTGCTCTAAGGATTAAATATAGGCAAGGTGCCTGGCACCTGGTAGCACCAAGTTCTCACTAAATTACAGCTTTCATTATTATCACAACCGTTTATACAAAATCATTAGCAGTGTAAATCATCTGAATTGTAGGGAGTCGTCATAAAACCTTATTTCAAGATAAATTTACTTATTAGCCATTATCACTAAAAGTTTCACTAAGAAAGTATATTTTCTTCCAGAATTATGGTCTATAAGCCATAACAACTTGTTTTATCCTGCTATATAAATATGAGTAGCTTTGAAGTATGATTCCATTATTTTATTTTAAATGTTATAAAACAACCCTGGCCGGGTGGCTAAGTTGGTTGATCACTGTCCCATACACCAGAAGGCTGGGGGTTCAATTGCTTGTCAGTGCACGTACCTGGTTGTGGGTTTTGTCCCTGGTCGGGGTGTGTACAGCAGGCAACAAATCAATATTTCTCTCTCTCTCTCTTTCTTTCTCTTCCTCCCTTCCTCTTTCTCTAAAATCAAGAAACATACCCTTAGGTGAGAATTTTTTTTTAATGTTATAAAATATATGATCATGTCGGATATGCAAGATCTTCATTAGTTAATTAATTTTAGAGCCAATGATCCAGATAATTGAAAAGGTGGAAATGTAAGTAAAAAAAAAAATCAGCCCATAGCTCCTCTTAATTCCAATTATCAATCTTCAAACTTTTTGAGTTCGAACTTTAGAATTTAAGTAGTTCTAACTATTGTAATGAATGTTTAAGTGAAATTCATGAACTATGCTACAGTGGTTTTACATACAATGCCACTTACAAGGTGCTTCATAATCATTTTTTATCGGTGTCTCTTAATAAAAGTTCTATAAAATAGGTCAGTGATACATTCATAATTTTGCAAATGTGGGTGATAAGGGACCTGCATAAGGTTACACTGCACAGTGTTAGCAGCTTACAGATGTGAATTCTCAGACCCTGACATTCAGCTCCCCCACACCTACCCACACTGCCTCACTACACTATAAATTATTGATTTGAAACCACACTGTTATCTTAATGAGCAAGGAGGAGGGTATTATAAAACATTATGGATTTACTTATTCTGACCTACTTTATATTAATGCCTTATACTTTTATATCGCTTTATTGTGTTCAAAGCTATTTTTTACAATTTGCTCATTTGAGCCCACCAGGGAGGAGCCAGATTCCCTGAAGAGGAGTTCAGTTCATGATTCACTCCTTCCACCTCGCTATTGCTGCCTCTGGTTTATTCCAAGAACACTCGCTATGCATTGAGTTACATGTAGAAAAACGATCCAATGTCAAATCAAAGGAAAAATAGTGCTAATATTTCAAGGGTGTTACATCACTTACTGCTGGTGTGTCCCTTAAACTCTCTAAGCTTTAGTTTGCTCATTGCTGAAACTGAAATTGTAATAATGCTTATTTTATGAGTTCACTGGGAAGACCAACAAGGTGAATGTCTTAGAATACTGTCCAATACATAGTAAATGTTCAGTAAATTGAAGCAATTACTAAAAAACATGACGAGGCTGATTTCATTGGGGAAGAAGTATCAAATTAAACTACATTCAGAAAAGTTCAACAACATGGTACATTAATAGGTGAGTTTGATTCCCAACCCTGACCCTATCATCCTATAGCTTTGGGCAAGTTATTTAAAACATCTATGTTGGTTATTAAATGAATAAATGGGTAGTCTTAACTATGCTTTGTTATTTGACTCAGTGTTTCCTCTATAACATTAGTCCCCTCTTCACTCAGAGATAGCCATTATAATCATTCCCATCTTGCTGACTTCTGGCTTTTGAGGACATATTATATTTAAAACCTTCGGATTCATATCATAACTGTTTGCTGACACAGTTTCTCTGACATTGAGATACTGTGCTATTATCTCAGAAACAGATTATTTTTATCTGATGCTCCAGGTAATTAAGTTTAAAATACAGATAATAGGAAGCATTATTGGAAAGATTCCAACAAAATCCAGGTCTTCTAAAAACATCATTTCCATTTTGAAATCTCTTTAGTGGCTTTCTGTGAGGGTTCTATTTGAATTTAGGGAGCTCTAAGGCCCCTAAGTACATTGGGCCAAAATAACTTTTCTGGTCCTTACCTTTTCTTGAACCCTTTGACTTTTTCCTACATGTTCTTTGCTGGTGTTCTCATCACTCCTGTGGCTCCAGGGTTGAAGTAACAGTTATCCCTTGATTCACCCCTCTGTTAAGGGTTCATACCATCAGCGGACAAGTCTCTTCGAGCCTGCCTCTCCAACATCTGTTATATGTAATTCATCACCTTCTATCAAACCTGTTAATAATGTACTGAATTGTTTCCCGCTTTAGGCTTCCATCACTGTCCTACACAATATTATCAAAATATTCTTCCTAAATATTCCCTAAAGGACAGTCGGATTAAGACATTCTCTGCATCCCCTCATTCCCTACCCCCAAACCTACAAAAAGAAGAAAGAGAGAGAGAAAGAGAAAAGAAGGGAAAGGACGGGAGGGGAGCGCAGAGGCAGAGGGATGGAGGCAGGGAAGGGAGAGGAGAGCAGGAGGGGGGAGGGAAAGAGAGGAGGAAGGTATAAAGTCCAGACTCTCAACTTCAAGCTCACCTTCTGATCCAAAGCAGCCTTTTCTTTATCAATACTCCCTTATGTATCAAATGATATGTTCCTCCTGTATGTCTTTGTTTACACTGTCCTCACACCTGAAATACTTGCTCCTTGTCTCTTGCCTAATGAGATTCCATCATTCAAGGGCATATCGAATTGATGGAGCTGTTCTTCATTCCCTGAACTGGAAGTGATTTCTTTCTCTGAACCCACATAACACTTGTTTGTATCGTTTTACATATCATAGGTAAATAATGTATTGTAAGAATGTCAGTGCATATTTCACTTCTTCTGCTGAATTATTAGCTCCTTGAAAGTGGAGACTATTTTATTCACATCATGATGCCTAAGCACATTTAACATTCATACACACACACACACACACACACACACACACACACAGAGTTAAGTTTATTTGAGATAATGTCAGATAATGAAAATGACCATTACACTACCACTGAAACTTATAAATCTGGTGAATTTTAACCTCTACATAGTAGCGAGATTTGTAATTTCTACATTTAATATAGCAATGTTATCACTATTTTAATATTTGTGCATTATCTGAAGTCGAGATTTTTAAAATTTTGTGGGTACATATGACAATGTAATGCCTGGCATACTGTAGGTCTATAAATAATTGCTGAATGAGTAAATGAAAAAATGGAAATATTTTTGGGTTATTCTTGAGTTGTGGCTCTAACAATCGTGCTTAATAATGGAAAATATTTATTTTTTATGTTGCTTTTCCCTTTTTGAAAATAGCCAAAAACTGTAAGCCAAATTTGGTGCATAATATTAGCAAAACTGATAAAAGAAGTTGTCAACCACAAGAATGAGAAATTCGAGAGTAAAAAGATTTTTATGCCAATTCTATAATTTATTTTTAACTACCATGCCAAGCACAGTATTTCCATAGTCGTAACTTATATGGATTCTATTAGAAACATATTTAGAAATAGTCTGTCTCTGTTGTTATTTTTTATTTTGCTGATTTGCTATTTCAACAATACTGTATAAACACTTAGTCCTTTGTCTACACTTTCAATGCTGTCTGTCCATTCATGAACTAACTAAAATAATAAGCTATATGTATTTGAGCCCCAGTACATATGAAGTCAGGATTGGACATCATGGTTAATCAGGCTCTGTGAATGCATGGGACCTGAGAGTGGGAACATGTGTATATGACTCCATTGAAAGTGAGATAAAATACTTTTTTATATAGTTTTATGTACAATTAGGGAAAACTTAGCAAACTGAAGCATTCATGGGGTCATAATACTCAATTTTGAAAAGATGTCTTTCTTCCTTACTTTTTACCAAACAAAATATGAGACAAATTATTAAAGATCTACATAGAGAAGTTGAATTCCAGATTATCTTGGGAAAAGAGCAAGTCTGGTGAGTTTTAGAAGCATCAGCTATTTAGGATGATTTATATATAGGCTTGTCTGCAAGGAGGGTGATATAATAAGTGCCTTGTCCAATTTATAAATAGAGAGAAGATTTTTTTCCCTTTAAATTTTTTATGGTTATAGTACTCTAAAATGATAACAAGGAGCAGAAAAACCTGTGCATAATCTGAAGGATATTTGTTTTACCCCCAAAGTACTCAATGTTTCACAATATTATCAGATCATTAGCTCCACATGGCAGAATGTATGCCATGTTACTTTTCTTTCAATCTGTGCCACAATTTTTGACACAATTCTTTACATGTAGTTGGTATCTAATTCATATTTGCTGAAACAAACATATTAACTTTAAAATATTGGAGAGAGGGACATAGGACAAATTTAATTTGGCAACACTAAAATAACAGATGATAGGATTTCAGTGCTGCCTCTCCTCACGGTCCAGCATCCCCAAAAGCTGTTTCGAAGAACGCTTCATGCCCATTCCTCGAAAAGGCTCTGCATTCAAACAAACTGGGGAATTTTTGTATCTCTTAGCTATCTAGAGTATTGACCCCAAAATATCACTAAAATGACCAAAAATGAAGAAATCACTTTTTTTTTACACAAACCTTTTGAAAACATCATTTTGACTATGGAAACGCTTTTACAAGAAATTCTTATTAACATTTCACATACACTCGGTAGCACGAGTTCGAAAAGGTTATCTTAATTAACCATTCATTCTGAAATACATGGCTAGGCTATTTACTCTAGCTTTATTTAGTTCAGATGAATCTGGAGGGATAGGAACAATTTCTGGCTCATGATTTGCAAAACATAAGCTTGTGTTGTCAGAGCATTCTCCTTCCAGGATTCCAAATGATCAAATACTTCTGGTGCGGCTGCTCTATGGTGGAAATCACACCACAGATTGTTGTGCTGCATTAAGACAATTCTGTCTCTCTTCTCCTACTAAAGTTAAGACTTGTTGGCTTTTTTCTGCATTCTGCTCCCATTCACATGTGAGCATTAGAGAGATTTTGGAAATGGAAGGCCTTTATGTCTGCCGTGAACAGGGTCAATTCAGAGTGGCAGCTGTGAGCTGGTGACATAGACATATATTGACACAACCCACTTTTTTGCTGCAGAATCACAAAGTGAAAGCACCCGGGGCTTCTCTGCCGTTTTCAATAAGATACGAATTTTTCCCTTCCTTGTATTAAGCAGAGATCTGTCATCTTGACTTGTACACTAAATGGTCCATTCTGACTGCCTTGTTTGTGTCCAATACCAGCCAGAATCCAGAAACATGTGTTAACATTCGGCATGTTTGGGGGCTAGTTGGAAGGGCCTGAGGCAAGACTCCCTGATGCCTGCTGGAGGCTAGTCAATAATTATTAGCCCTTCAAGTGGTGGATTCCCAACCTAACTATATTTATTTATTTATTTTTTTTAAATCTTTACTTTAAGCCACAGGGAAAGGCATTTTAGAGAACACAGTTTCCCAGCAGTTACTAGATTGTAATAAAGATAGTTATGAGAAAGTGGGAGGCTAACAGAGGAGGTGCTCTTCCCAACTGAAATAATGGGAAATCATCAAAATAAATTAATTAGGTCATGTACTGCACTACCAGTGGAATCTTTGCAGTTATTTTTCATAGCCAACATTACAAAGTTTATCACTCGGGCAGAAAAAGATCTCCTTGCCGAGGAGAATTACCAGGATGGCAAAATGATCCATCAAGCTCTTGTGCAAAGGAATGCATGAGTAAAATCAGTAAATTAAATATAATCATTGAAGACCTCTGGTCAAGATGGTAGCATAAATAACCAGCTTGCCTCCACTCACAACCACATTAAAATTACCACTAAACTATAGAACAACCATCATTCAGAACTGTCAGGAATCAAGCTGAATGGAAATCCTACAACTACAGAATTAAAGAAGAAACCACATTGAGACTGGTAGTGGGGGCAGAGATACAGAACTGGCTGGTCCTACACCCACATGTAGCAGATAAAAATCAGGAGGAATATCTCAGGAGTGAGGGGTCCCAACACCACACCAAGCCCCCCAGCCCAGGGTTCTAGTGCCAGGAAGATAACTCCCTATAACTTCTAGCTATAAAAACCAGCAGGGATTGAGGCTGTGGAGGACAGAAACTTCTGGAGTTCCAGGCACTTCCTCCTAAAGAGCCTGCGCACAGACTTACTTGGACTCACTCCTTCTGAGCTCCAGTGAAGGGGGGCAGCAGGTTAAACAGCATCAAAGATATCCACAGAAGAACTGAATTGTCTCATATCAGGGCAAGGACTTGGGAACAGCTTTCTCCCAGACAGAAGTCCTGGCAATACAGAAAGGTCTGATCAGATCACTAGGGAGGGGCTGAAGGAGGAGGTTGCCTGAGGCAATGATAACCGGTCTAGGACAGGATTGACTGAGAAGCTGAACTCCTCCAGAGAGCATGGGATTATGGGCCAGATTTAAAATAAAAGGAGGGCAGAGACTGGCTCTCTGGCTCTCTTCCTTGAGGATGCCTGCATGATCATGCTACAGCTGCCTGCATTTCCCAAAGGATGGTAGAAGGAGCCCTGGGTGCAGCCTAGGATCACGAGGGTCCAGCAGAGGGTGGAAAGATTATTCTTCTTTGGTTGTTCTAGAGGGCCCAGGCTATGAGGCAGAAACCTGCCATTCATTTGCCCAAAATTGTGTAGCTTTTGTATCTTATGCAGTTTTTATTTATAAACTAACCCTATAGAAATAAGATAATTAAAAAAACTAACAGGGGGAATGATAGGGGAACTTAGGAGTTAAAGAGTTTAGCCTTAATTTTTAGACTTAAGTGGTTAAAGCTATAACTAAAGAGTAACGAGTTTACTCTTTAATTGATAGATTTAATGACTTAATACACGGGGAAAGCTGTTACTGCAAAATTGTGTAGCTTTTGAATAAAGCCTCCTTTCCTTTATCACCAAAACTTTGCCTGTGGAATTTTGCTTAGAGGGTGAGGGTAGGCAGCAGGATCCCACCTGCTCTTCAGTAACACTGGCAGAAGCTACTGGTCCCTTTTTTAAGCCCTTTGACCAGAAAGCCAGAGATCCAGCAGGTAGGCACCATATCTGACACTCTATCAACCTGGCTCAACTGTTTGCCCCACCCTGGTGATTCCCTGAGGCCCTGTCCCATCCAGCTTTCAGGTTCACCCAAGCTGTTTCCTGTGGTTTTTTTATACAAACGGCTTGTCTTGGCCCATGCTTTGGACTTCCCTAAATTCTCTCAAACAAGTGATACCTGGCTTCAGTGAGCCCGATACCTCTCACTAAGTTGCCCCAGGCCTGGCACTACCAGTAGCCAATCTTGGTTCACAGCTTGGCCTCTCCTGGGCACCTCCAAGCCCAGCACAAGTAGCAGCCATCTACAAATCACTTTATCACTTATGTTGCACAACCCCAGATAGAACACAAGTGGTGGCTGACCTTGGACATGCCAACAGCAATCAAAGCTCAACTACAACAGGATGCATACACAGAACACATGGGGGGCACACCTTGAGTGCCCAGTTTGGGTAATAGGGGAGACTGAGCCACTGGACTCTACAGGACACCTACTGCATTAGACCACTCTACCAAACCTGGGAGATGTTGCAGCACTACCTTATACAAAGAAACAAGCACAGGGATACTGCCAAATAGAAGGACAAAGAAATATGGCCCAAATGAAAACAGAACAAAAATGCCAGAAAAAGAACTAAACAAAATGGAGAAAAACAATCTGATGCAAAGTTCAAAACACTCGTTACAAAGATGCTCAAGGAACTTAGTGAGGATCTCAACAGAGTAAAAAGATCTAGTCAGAAACATATGATACACTAATTGAAATAAAGAACAATTTACAGGGAATCCACAATAGAACAGATGAAGCTGTGAGTCAAATCAGCAATTTGGAATATAAGGAAGCAAAAAATAACCATTAGAGTGGTAATAAGAAAATAGAATCCAAAAAAAGTGAGGGTAGTGCAAGGAGCCTCTGGGGCAACTTCAAGCATACCAACATTTGCCTCATAGGAGTACTAGAAGGAGAAGAGAAAGAGCAAGAAATTGCAAACCTATTGGAAAAAATAAGAATCACAGAAAACTTCCCTAACTTGGTGAAGGAAATAGACATACAAGCCCAGGAAGTGCTGAGAGTACCAAACAAGATGAACGTAAAGAGGCACATCTCAAGACACAAAATAATTAAATTGCTCAAGGTTAAATACAAAAAGAGAACCTTAAAAGCAGCAAGAGAAAAAGAGTTAGTGACCTATAAGGGAGCTCCCATACGACTGTAGGCTGATTTCTCAAAGGAAACTTTATAGGCTAGAAGGAATTGGTAAGAGATATTCAAAGTGATGAAAAGCAAGGACCTACAACCAAGATTACTCTACCCAGGAAAGCTGTCATTTAGAAACAAGGGACAGATAAGGAGCTTCCCGGACAAGAAAAAGCTAAAGGGGTTCATCACTACCAAACCAGTCTTATACAAAATGTTAAAGGGTTTTCTTTAAGAAGAAGATCAAAAATATGAACAATGAAATAGCAATAAATACATATCCATCAACAATTGAATCTAAAAAAGAAAATAAACCAACAAGCAGAACAGAAATAAAATCATAGATAAAGAAAGAGTTTTGATAGTTGCCAGGTAGGTGGGGTTCATGGGGGATGGGTGAAAAAGGTGAAGGTATTAAGAGGCACAGATTGGTAGTTACAGAATAGTTATGGGGATGAAAATACGGCATAGGGAGTAGAGTAGCCAAAGAACACCTATGCAGGACCTATGGACACTGACAATGGTGCGGAGATTGCCAGAGATAACGGGGAGGTCTGAGTGTAGTGGGGAATAGGGGGAGAAAGCGGAACAACTGCAATAGCACAAACAATTAAATATAGTATTAAAAATAATACATATAAGCACTGTATTTTTGTGCTTTCACTCTGAAAAAGGCAAACTAAGGACGTTGCAACTAACAAAAGGATATGTAGAAACACAGACAAGTCTTTAAATGCTGGCTATATCTAAGTTAAATAAGGTACCTTTTATAAGGCACACTTTTTTCTGTTTCACTAATGGAAAGTAAAGAATGCCTATTGCATCAGAGCTATTAGATAGGTAATGGTGTTTTTATTTGTGTTTTTTAATCCTTTTAAATCTGATATGTCTCTCCACATTCTGCACTATCTATAAGTCAGAGAGGCCATCAAATGAGTTGTGGAGCACACGCACATGCATTCACTCTTTAATTAAACAAAACCTATAGTTCTCTACCTTGAACCCAGCTCTGTGTCAGAAACTTATCTCCTAATTTAGAGATCATCACTTCCAGCCAAGAAATACAATTAGCATTGCAGCTGTTGGAATAAATTTCCCAAAGTGTCAATAATAATAGGACTCTCAAATCTAAACCCATTAATTTGTTGACTTTTATTTATAAAACTTCTGCATAATATAAGCATCAATTCTAAACCCAAGAATGTAAATTATCATGCATTTCTTCTAATCTTTCTTTTAGGTCCCTACTTAGGTGACAATTCCACTGAGGCTTTGCCTAAGAAGCATTCCCTTTAGAACTGAGTTTCTTCTTGGACTTAGGTTGAAAAGAAGCCAACTAGAGGGAAATAAGGCAAAGAAGATGAAATAAAAAACATTGGAGGTGGGGCATCTTCAAGTAGTCAGGATGAGGACAGAGTCTGGACTGCCATTGGGCTGAAGCCAGGTAGAGCCATGCCCCATCCAAAATAAAGTGCCCTGGAAAAGAGCCACAATACATCCAACCAGAGTCCACCTGAAGTCCACCAAAAACGAAGAAGGCGGTCATCTCTTCATATGTCTCTGGGCCCTCTGTATGTCCTCTTTGGAGAAGTGTCTGTTCAGGTCCTTTGCCCATTTTTTAATTGTGTTACTTGGGTTTTTGGTGTTGAGTTTTGTAAGTACTTTATAAATTTTGGATATTAACCCCTTATCAGATGTATTGGTAAATATGTTCTCCCATTCTGTGGGTTGTCTTCTTCTTTTGTTGATGGTTTCCTTTACTGTGCAAAAACTTTTTAGTTTGATGTAGTCCCATTTGTTTTTTTTTTCTTTTGCTCCCCTTGCCTGGGGAGATATATCCGATAAACTATTGCTACAAGCAATCTCAATAGTTTGAGATTTTGCTGTCTATGTTTTCTTCTACAATTGTTATGATTTTATGTCTAACATTT
Source organism: Mormoops blainvillei (assembly GCA_004026545.1). Classification (NCBI taxonomy): domain Eukaryota; kingdom Metazoa; phylum Chordata; class Mammalia; order Chiroptera; family Mormoopidae; genus Mormoops; species Mormoops blainvillei. Next base: position 80,220 of record PVJD01005151.1, on the reverse strand, counting down.
AAGTCTTTGGCCCATTTTGAATTTATTCTTGTGCGTGGTGTAAGAAGGTGGTCTAGTTTCATTTTGCTGCACACATCGGTCCAATTTTCCCAACACCATTTATTAAATGAACTATCTTTAGCCCATTTTATGTTCTTGCTTCCTCTGTCAAATATTAATTGACTATAAAGTTGTGGGTTTATGCAAATTGAAACCACAATAATATATCACCTCACACAGGTCAGAATAATTATCATCAATAAATCAACAAACAAGTGCTGGCAAGGATGGGGAGAAGTGGGAACCCTTTGGCACAGTTGGTGGGGATGCAGACTGGTGCATCCACTGTGGAAAGCAGTATGGAAATATCTCAAAAAATTAAAAACGGAACTGCCTTTTGACCCAGTGATCCCACTTCTGGGTATATATCTAAAGAAACCCAAAACACTAATTCCAAAGAACATAAGCACCCCTATGTTCATTACAGATTTATTTACAATCACCAAGATATGAAAGCAGCCCAAGTGTCCATCAATAGATGAGTGGATAAAACATCTATGGGACATTTACACAATGGAATAGTACTTGACCATAAAAAATTAGAAAAATTTGCCTTTTGCAATGGTATGGATGGACCTGGAGAAACTTATGCTAAGTGAAATAAGCCAGTTAGAGAAATACAAATACAATATGATTTCACTCATATGTGGAATCTAATAAACAAACTGAACTAACAAGAAAAATGGGGACAGGCTCATAGATGGAGAGCAGGATGACTGCTAGTGGTGGGGGGAGTAGGTTAGGGGGTGGAGGGGTGGAGCAAAAATGAAAAAGGACTCATGGAGATGGACAACAGTGTGGTGAGTGCTGGGGAAGAAGGGGTATAAGGGCTCTAAAGGGTAATGAAAAAAAACACAATAAAGATTTTTTTAAAAGCCAAGAAGATGGAAGAGAGCCTGCAATGCAAGACAGATTCAAGGGCTATCTGAATGAGGGAATGGGACCAGAAAGGTAAGGAGATGAGCAGACCACAAATGGACTCACTAAGACTTTGGTGTGAAGCTCTCCCTTCCTACTGGTGGTGACACTAGATTATTAAGAATGCTGACCTGGTAAAAATAAGGAAGTGTGTGTCAGAAATACAGGTAACATTAAAGGCATGGGAAGCACAAAACATGGATTCGAATATTACTTCCAGTTTCCACTAATTACTACTTATGCTACTTTAGGGAAATTGCCTAACTTCTCTCAGGGTCCTCAGTTTTCTAATCTGGAGAATAATGGTGATACTGTCTGTGATAGGATTAAATAAAACAATGTATGTAACATGCAAAACACAGTGATTAGGATGTAAAAGTCTGCAGTAAACGGTTATCTGGTATTCTTAATATCATTAATTTGATACTAACATCATAGAAGAACTTTTACTTCTTACAAACAGCTATGGTGAAGTGAGAAGAAAATAATTATTCTGAAGTCCATAGTCAAGTCGGAGCTGCATAGCTCAGGATTTCATCTACTTGCATTTTCTTTTCTCTCCCAAGTTGTGAAACTATGTAATGACAGTCGGGGCCAGTGCAGGATGGAGACCCACTAACGTGGGGAAGCGTAGTAGGAGTCATCAGAGAACACAATTTGCAGTGTAAGGAGTGGAGACTTCCCCTGGATCCTAAGGTCATGTTATTAAAGTTCCAAACTATCCAAAATCTACAAGCCCACAATGCAGAGCCATTGCAATGCAATCGTCATTGTATTTGAATGACTGATGCTGGAGTCTGAAAGCTACACCTGACACATGAAGGGAAAATGACTGAGAAATAGATTAAAAGCCTCTGCACTCTATTTGAGTCGCTTGAACTCCAGCTCATCTCTAGGCAGAAATTCCACTTTTCCTGACTGGCATTGCAGCTTTGGTATAACCCACATCTAATTTTCTTTACTCTTGAGTGTTGTAATACGTATTATAATCATTCATGAATGAGCGTTGTCTCCCTTCATCTAGCAGAAATGCTGGCATAAAATGCTAAATCAATTTTGATTGATTGAATGAATAAATGAATGAAGAGGGGAGTTTGTAGACAGCAGGATCCATCTCTTACTTTTTAATACTACCATTTATGTGGAATCTACAAAAACTGTGAAAAAACTAATTTGAATTACATGATGACTGAATTTCGGCTTGTTTCGATTTCTGGAATTTTAATTTTATTTAATTTTAAAGATTCCTATAATGAGGTTCAACATTTTCTCCACTACACTTGAGTTCCTCCCTTCAAACATGTTTGGATCCATTATGGTCTTTTCTTATTTTGGTGACAACTCCAAGTATATCATAAAAGTGTAATTGAAAACTCTCCATTTCATAAACTATTACATAATTTTCAAACCAATCACTGTTTTTAAGTTTGAATGCACAGCTCTTCTGCAATCCTAAAATGGTAACCTTTTTTTAGCTCTTTATAAACACACACACACACACACACACACCCTCATACTACCTGAACTATGGAGCAAGAAGCCATAACCTTAAGTTGACCTGAACCAATTAGAGTGCTGAGAACATAGATGTGTTTTGTTGGTATACTCTCACATGGAGTTTTTTTGGGGGGAAAACTAAATTACAGCACATTTATAATTCAGCACTATTTTCTCAGATTAGAATTGCTTTCACCAAATGCAGATGGAGATGCTAATGAGTAGAAAAAAGCAGTGTAGGCACCAAAAGAAGCCCTCTCGTAGGGACACCACCATGACGCCCTGCTGGGGACAAACCCAATTGAAAGCTACAGCATCAGTCTGGGGGAAAAAACAAAACAAAACTTGTTTTTTGTTTTATTTTATTTTTAATGCTATTATAGTTATCTCCCTTTGCCCACCTCCACCCCACCCCGATCCCTTAGGCAATCCCCATACAATTGTCCATGTCCACGGGTCGTGCTTACGTGTTCTTCGGTGAATGGCTTCACTTTCTTTCATCCAGCCCTCCTACCAACCCCACAACAGCTCTCAGTCTGTTCCACATATCTATTCTTTGGTTTCTATATTGTTCATTAGTTTATTTTGTTCATTAGAGTCCACATATAAGTGAGATCATATGGTATTCTTTTGTCACTGACTGGTTTATTTCACTTAGCTTAACAGTCTCCAGGTCCATCCATGCTGTTGCAAAAGGTAAGAGTTCTTTTTGACATCTGCATAGTAAATGTATCACAACATTTTTATCCACTCATCTACTGATATGCATTTAGGCTCTTTACAGATGTTGGCTATCGTAAATAACACTGCTATGAATATAGGGGTACATATATTCTTTTGTATCAGTATTTCAGGATTCTTAGGGTTTATTACCAAAAGTGGAATTCCTGGGTCAAAGGTAACTTTATACTGTTTTCCACAGTGGCTGCACCAGTCTGCATTCCCACCAGTACGGTACTAGGGTTCCCTTTTCTCCACATCCTTGTCAACACTTGTTTGTTGATTTATTGATGGTAGCTATTCTGACAGATGTGAGGTGGTATCTCATTGTGGTTTTAATTTGCATTTCCCTGATGATTAGTGATGTGGAGGGTTTTTTCATATGTCTGTGTGCCCTCTGTATGACCTCTTTGGAGAAGTGTCTATTCAGGTCCCTTGGCCATTTTTTAATTGGGTTGTTTATCTTCCTGTTGAGATTTATAAGTTCTTTGTATATTTTGGAAATTAAACCCTTATCAGATGTATCATTGGTAAATATATTCTGCTATACACTGGGTCCCCTTTTCATTTTGCTGATGGTTTCTTTAGCTGTGCAGAAGCTTTTTAATTTGATATAGTCCCATTTGGGGGCTGAAGAGAGAGAAACTTCTTTCAAAAACTGTTTCTAGAAGTCAGGAAGTGGAAAAAGAGAAAACTCAATTATGTCAAAACACAGAGCAATGGTTCTATTTACAGAGAAGAGGGATTCTCTTAGTTCGTTAAAGAAAGTCCAAAATGCATTATGATGAGTACATTGGAATTTCCTAGACAGCAATAAATGAAGAGCCACAAAGGCAAATTTAATGCTTAAAAAGGACCCAGAAGGCCTTAAGACTGTGAGTATAAAGGGAGAGGTCCAGGGAAAGGGACACTAAGTGCCTTCAAGATAACAGCACAGGAGTCTCATGGACAGTGATTGGAGGAAGGTGTGTATGAGTAAAACTTGTTGTTCAAACCCTGAAGGTCTACAGGCTTCTTCTGGGTTGTCAATATCCTACGGGTAAAGTAAAACAGCTCTTCAGCTTTTCATAGCCTCAAGCTAGCATCACATGTCCTGAAATTCCCCCCAAGGAATCAATATTCTACTGTCTTGGCTTGCTCCTGACTTGGATTCTTTGTCTTGCTCTGCTGCTTTTTGCCTCTTCGGTTCTGTGCACAAGCAGTTCTTCTCACTATAATCTAGATATTCTGTACCAGACAGATCCTCCCTGCTGAGACACTCCCAGTCAACACTTTACTCCTCTCTTACTATGAAGAACTTTGTTGCTGTGTAAAAAGAGTTAAATACAAGAGCAGAAAAGAACTGCTAATTGGAGTGTTCGCCATTCAGCGGCAGAGACCCAATCTTTACTTTTTAGTTTTCTCATCTTAATTTGTGGAAAACCCCCTTTGTGTATATAGTTTCCTACTTTCCTTTGATGTGGGTCAGAACCCCAAATTAAATAGACAAATCTCCCAAATACCCCCTCTTCTAACCATATCTAAGAACCAAAAACAGGTAATTGTACAAATTAGAATGGATAAAAGTGAAGATGTTAAAGCTTTTATTCTTGTCTGAAGTTCTCCAGTCGATACATAATAATTAATCACACCCTGGTTGTGCAGTCCTGGTTTCTTCATAGCATCCTGAAAGCACTTTTGTTCCTGACCTCTGGCAGGAAGACAGAATACCAACGCTGCAACTCCCATTTGTAAACCACCTTAGTATTTCCAAGAAGTTTCATATAAACTACTATCTCATTAAAGATTAGAACTCAGTGAATTATGGGGACTACCTCCTCCAACTGTACCTTAGTCCATTTTTCTCCGTAGAGCAAGAGGTTGACAATTATTTTCTGCAGAGTCGAATAAATGTTTCGGGCTTTGCGTGCCATGCAGTCTCTGTTGCAGGGTGAAAGTAGCCACAGACAGTACATGAAAAGTTATGTCTAACCGTGTGCCAACAAAAATTTACAAAAACAATGGGTGGGCTGGATTTGGTCTGTGGTCTCTTGTTTGCCAACCTATGCTTAAAGGGTTTCTTTACCAATCTCTAAACGTATTTTTTACTTTCTCATTGCTCTACACTTGCATGTGGCTATTACTCAACCTATATGTCCCAAATTTGGGGCAAAGTAGAAGGAAAAATGTGCCTCCTCTAAAACAACAAGTTAGATATATTCCAGGGCTTCTGGAGGCTGAATCAGAAAAAATATTTTAAGCTCCTTCAGGGTCAGGGCTATATCTAGGTACTACCATTGTGAGGCCCTCTGAAGACACTCAGTTCTCATTTCTAATTTTAGTAAAGGTAGAATATATAGCTTCAGATATACCTCATGTTCTTTGAACTTAGAACATTAGAACATTAGCCTTACCTATCTAAATTATCTTCCAGTTTTATGTTTACAACGGAATAAAAAGGGAGTTGTAGCTGTTCACAGTTCCAAAATGCAATGTATGAGAGCCCAATGTAGTAACTTTTTAAAAATTTGCAGCAACTGAACCCCTCCATTCATCTGAAGGTTTCTTCTCCAGATGAATCCCAGTGAAAGACAGAGATCATTAAATCTCAGAGATCACTGGCCACGGTAATAGGCCAATAAACCAGAACTATCTTTTCAAGCTTCCCCTGAAACTAGCATGGAGACACATCACTAGACAATAAATCAGGTGGACCCCCCCTTGGACTTCGAACCTGGAGCCTAGCAACTCAAGAAGAGAAGCACTGGAGAATTATACCTGAGGCCACAACAACTATACCTAGGGTTCGAGCTGAGCCTGTGGTTTGGGCAGTATCTTCACCAGATAGGTCCTCTGCTGTGATTTTATTTGTGCCTGGGTCCGCTACTTCGTTTCTCTTGTTTTTGTCCCTTATGTGAGCTTGATTTTCCAGCCTTCTTGGCTACTTTAGAAGCTACATGACACTCTTCCAATATTTTTTTTTTTCTTTTAAATCATCCAGAACAAGTCTTTGGTGCGTGCGGCCAAGAATGTTGATTGATAAGAGTCCTTTTTTTATCTATATTGTCACCAATTGATGTGATAACTCAAAATTTTACCAATGTGGTAGACAAAAATATATATCTCATTACTGGGATTATTTTTAGCTACCAGACTTTGGAGTAATTGAATGTTTTTTTAAAAATTGTTAGCTTTTTAAGTTTCTTAAAATTGTACTTATCTTTACCGAATAAGCTGTACAACACACTTTACTATCAGGTTTCTAATTTTCCTTACCTATTTCTAGGCTATTTTTATAATGTGAATAATATTATATGTAATGTTTGAATTCTGGAATTTATTTTTGATGTATTGTATAAAGAGATATTCCAGATTGATTTTGTTCTTATGAAATAGTTAGCTAATTATCTCAACAGTATTCTTTTTTTTTTCTTTCCCTACTTCTTCATAAAACTGGGCGAGTTTATTTTTATGTTTTGATTTAAACAATTCCATGCATCCAAATGTTTATCAGAATGCTTATTTTACCATACAATTCTAAAATTCTATAAGGTGATATTTGTCTCTATTCAGTTCAATTATTATATATAATGTATGACTGTTGAGGAAATAAGAATGAGTGAGAGACTTGGTAATGTTTTATAGTAGTAAGAGTCTGAATTTTGAAACTGACTACACCTTATTTATTTTTTCACCTGACAAACCACAAAGTCCTGATGACAAAAAGTTGATTATTCTAGAATTTGGCCAATGAAATAATCTGGACATTTAGGGAAACAATGAGGGCCTGAAAATATGCACTAAGTGCATAAAAGGATGAAAAATCTTTCAGATCACACAGCTTTGTCCAGAAACCGAAGTGAGAGACGTATCCAAAGATGCTCATATGAAGTGGGCAAAATTAAGTCTATGAGTAGGTGTTAAGTTTTAAGTATCACCAAATAATAACTAAAAAATTATGAAGGGTTAAGAAAAAATGATACACACACTCCACTGGTTAATAGATTTGGGGCTCTATTTGAATAACATAAAATAATGATGGTTAGTTAAAATTCTGGAAACATCCAAATTAGATGGGACTGATCTCCAGCATAAGGACTGAATAGGTGCTAGTTATGTCTGTAGGCTATAACAGGCAATGCCAGGAAATTAGAAGTAGTTCAGGTAGTTTTTCACATTTTTCACACTGTTAATAAATTTTATCTTATGAATCACTGTACTTTCACCATACTGGATCTTAAAAAATCTTGCTATTCTCAAAAGTCTTATATGTGAAGAAATAACTCAGTAAACTTCCACCCAACTACTCATGACCAATCATTGTGACTGCTTTAAAACCGTAATCTTGAAAGGCAATGATTAATTTTTCTATCTCTTGAGATGTTAAACAAAAGACACCAAAAATGTGAACTCTAGCCAACATGGGAAATTTATTTTTTACATATTTTGTTCTTAAATGTTGTAGCATATTTTTTGGTATGTAGTTTTCAGTTTTAAAAGATGTTACATGGGAAAATATTTCCCCTCTTGTTTCATAATGGGCTGGAACAGGAGTTGAAGAGATATGCTAAATGAGTATGATTTAATTTTATCCTTAAACTAAGATGATTCCAATGGTAATAATAACAGTGTTCTAAGCAGAAGGAAACCATGATTTACATAAACAGATGGAAACAGTAATCTAAACAGAACACAATGAAGCAAAAATTTATCCCCAAAATTCAGTGAAGATAAACTATTTTCTTAATATAGTGGGGGAAAAATAAAGAAAATATATGGAATCATAATTCTAAATTGTTGATGGAAAAGTGATGTTATCTGTAATATTCCAGTACTAAGGATAAACTTACTAACATAATAAATAGCTTAAGAAGAAAATACTGCTTCCAAAAGCAATGTAAGAATCTGCCTAAATAAATAAAATTTAAAAGATAATCAAAAGAAAAATAATAAAGGTAAAAAAAACTTTTCACAAGTTTTAATTAGAGCAGAATGAAACTTGGCAGCTTCAGCTGAGATGGTTCAGAAGAGGAGGTCAATGAACTAGAATGAACCTAGTCCCCGACTGACAGGTCAGAGTGTTTTTACTTAATTAAACCCATGGAGGGAAGTCCTCTTTACATTTATGTGAAGGGTATTGGGAAGAGAATAGAAAAAGTTTAAGAATGTCTTTCCTCGCTGTGCTTGTGTGAAAGACTACTTTAGATCCATGCAAGACATGCCACTTCCACTCCCCCAGGCACATACTCCCACTGGGGACCAAATATGGAGAGAATCTGGCAGAAGGCATTGCTTGCGTCTGTTTCTGTTACCTCGATAATTTTTTTTTTTTTTTTTGCAGTACTCATAAAGCATCAGTTTTAGCTTTGGCAGCACACAGCCCACCCACTGAGGCAGTGTTCATTTCTCAATAAGCATATGCCTGATCCTTGAAGCGACTGTGAGAAGAGGTGAAAATGGTTCCACACTTGGAAAACAAAGAATTCTTTAATGCTGAATGACAAAATTTAGGCTTTTCAATATTAAAAGTTAAAACCTATCTCTACATGACACTCAAAGATGGATGCTACATGGTTATTTCACTTTTTCACTGATTCTGTCTTTTCCTTTATTTAAATATGCATACAATTAATTTTACTATCCACCTCCTAAACTCTAGGTATGCATTAATCTTTGTTGATTACGTGGTGAAGAGAGATAAAGTTCCTGTTCTCGTGGATCTTATATTGATGGAAGGCCTGTCATTAAAAAAATCATGTTTCATGTGAACCTCGGATTATGTTATGAGCAAATGTTTCATGATACAGCCTTTCCTATAAGACAGTCCTCAACCCACCCCCCGGACCCCTTGGGTCATCTGACCCAGGTCTTAAGAACTGAAAGCTCTGGGTTACCTAGACGGCCACCAGCCCTGCAGGTAACACTGGCACCAAGGAATAACAGTGAGTCAACACAGGTGACTATGCTATTCACTCAGCTTTTATTAATGCAAATTCAATCCAAATCTATAATAACCTAATAACACTAATCATCACTCAGAAACAATCAGCAGTAACATCACACAAGAGGACTGGGTGATAACGAACCCAAGTCCCAAGAGTCCAGCTCGGAGCCTGGGTCCAGGAGGCAACCAGTGGGCATCTCGCAAGGCAGAGTCTGTGGCAGCTTCAGAGCCATCTAGAGCAGGGCCAGCTGGAGCAGCAGGGTGCCGTTCTTTCCCTCTCGGCTTTCTCAGCCGTCTGTTCTAAGAACTTCTCTGTCATATTCTTATATGACGTAATGCTGCATTAGCCCTTGATTAACACATGTTATCTTGTGCCACCTAGATAAGCACATGCTGATTATGTAGCTCTACTGTGTACATCGAAAGGACGGTGTTACCCCTCAGATAAGCATATGCTGCCTACCATGTTGCACTGTACATGCTCCAGGGGTTGCACTATCCCTCTGAGTCATTGCTCCACTGCACTTGCTCTAAACATGACTCCTTGGTTGACAGGACTGACACCATCTTAGTTCAGTCCTGTTTTCTACAGATTAGCATTATCTTAGGTCCTGTGAATAGATATTAAATCTTTGGAATCCAGGCACTGGCAGACATCTGATGGGACAATTTGGGTGCAAATTTCAGATTAAGTTGTTAACGATGAGGCCACTGGGTGGTTAGAGCATAAAGGCTAGAATGAGGAGACTCAGTCCTCCTTTGACCTGTTGAAACCGGCTGCAGGAGGGGTAAAATGGGCACTGTTAGCCACACCTCCTTTACTATCTGACCATTTATTCTTTGCCCTGTATGTTTAGGTTGAATCCATTACCCACGATTACTAAATACACACGGCTACTACAGCTGTCCTTCCAAACTTCACTGTCCTACTGAGTCACCTATAATAGAGCTCTTGAACACTGATATTTTCTAATCTAGAAGGTATATAGAAAACAAGCAGATAAATAAAATGAGGAAATAATCCCTGACCCTTAAAAGTGTTAAAAGAAGAACACAAAAAGGTTAATGGTAGGGAGAACATAGGTAGGAAATTAATTTAGATAGAGTAAGCAGACTGTTGTCCCAGAAAAGGTAACGTTTAAACTAACAACTATGATAATAAACCTGACATTTAAAATGCTAGTAAGATTATTCCATGTAGACAAAACAGCTAGAGGAAATTACCTAAAGCAGTGAAGAATTCATTAGTCATAGGACTAAGAAGTAGGCTAGTATAGCAGGGAGTATAGAACGAAAAAAGGTAGTGTAAGGTGTTAAAACATAGGCAGGGACAAGTTTACGCAAAGCCTTGTAGGCTGTGATAACGTAAATCACAGGATGCATTGAGTTTACCTGCCAGGTTCTTTTTTATAACTGTTCAGATGGAGAACAGTGGCTGAAATTCTAAAGGATAAAATGAATAAAGCCAAACCATGTGAATTAGACTTAGCAAAAATTAAGACGTGTACTAAATATGCAAATGGCAGCCAGGCCACTGTAATTACTCTCCTGAGAACTGCCCTCATTATGACACAGATGTGAGGGAGGGCTAGTGAATCCTCTGAAGCTTTTTATTAAAAAAAAAATACAGGTTTATGTTAACAACCTAGCAATTCAAGTATAAATGTTTATAATAAAAAAATGTCAGTTTTCATTCAAATTTATTAATGTTTTTCTGAATCATGAGAGGAACTTGGATAAAATTAAAGTAATTGTGTTTCCAACATTAGTAATAATGTCTAACAATATACTACATTTGGCTTCTGGACATTTTTTAGTCTTCATGGAATTATCTTTAAAATGGAGTCCATAGGTGGAAAATGGCATCCCCTGTAAAAGCCAGCTACCAAACTTGAACATTTTTCTGTTAGACTATTCAGAAAACAACAACAAAAAAATGGAGTAAAATACAGGAGTCAGCATTTGTTGGTACATAAACAATTAAAATATGCCTATAAGCTAAATGCTGTCACAGAAAGTTTGTGAGACAACTGGGGGATGGCTTAATACCAAAATTTTAGTATCAACACTTGGGGCCTGAATTAAAGCAAAGAAGATGATTCTCAACTAATAAAAATGAGGATATGCTGTACTTTGCATTCTTCATTGGAAAATAGGCAGATAAAAATATATCGAATTATATTTTTGAACCCTTGTTATGCTATGAGAAGAATCCTAGTTTTATAAAATGTCAGCTAGCACTCTATGTGGAATCCAACCCACTAGAGTCATGTTTGTGGATTAACCACCTCCTAGATTATCTGTAACCCATCCTTTATAGCTACATGTTCTTCTAGCTTACTCTTCTTGCAGCCAGTTAGCTGATAGGAAATAAAGATTAATTTTAATATTTGCCTGAGGCAAACAATTCAGAAGGCATTGCTCCTATTAAAATACTAAGTATCCCTAAACCAATTATGAAATATAAATGATTTCTGGATTATCTCAAACCAAAAACTTGTTATAGATCTTGACTTACCACAGGATCTTCTCGTCTAAAAATAACTTCTCAAAAGAAATTTTTTACTTTTTAAAATTTTATTGGATCACAGTATTTTTGAGATGTAATTGAAGTACTAATAATTACAACATGTGTAATTTTATCTGAGTTCCATATAAGTACTGAATAAATACATTCTTACTGATTTTTTTTTTCTAACTCTATTTAAGTCCCACGTTTATTCAGCTGGTTGGTTTGTTGTGTGTTTTATGACCAATACATTAAGACAGATTGAACTGACTAAAAATTCTTGGGAGACAATTGCCTACAGACTGCAGTATCGAAAAACTTAGAAGTTGTTGGGCCCAGAAAAAATATGCCCAGAAAAAATATCCCCTTGTTTATTTACACAAAGAGATTATATTAAAGGCCAAAATCAAAATAAAAAAGTCTTTCAAAACTTTAAAGAAAATTATATTCTCAAAATAAAATCTATTAGATCCAGCACAGCTTATAAACTTAAAGTTATCTTTCAGGCATGTAGGAATTATCTAATATTTGTTATTATAATGCCAAAGTGAGTTTCTGATCTTCTAAGACACTGTAATTATTTTGAAAAAAAAAAAAGTCTTCAAATATTTTCAGTGTAAAAATGTCCAGAAAATGCCTGCTGACGATGCTTTATTGATTTAATTAGTATTTAAAAAAGAATAACTTAGTCATCTTTCTTTTGCTTTAAATATTGTTTTGTTTAGATTTTAGATTAAATTTAACATTTATTGAAGGCAGTATAATCATCATAAGAAAACAAAATCTGTAGGACTCCAATTGCTCAACTTACCAGATTCCTATATAGTTTAATGGAAAAATGGCTTGCTTTTAGGGAGGCTGTTGGCTAAGGCTCAGCATTGCTAAAGCAGTATGGACCCTTCATTGGGCATGGAGAATGCTCAGATGCCATAATCTCTTTTTAATAAAAGAATGAATTTTCTTCAAGATGTAAATAGAAACAGATTTGTAAAGCAAATAAAAGCTTCAAATGTAGAACCCTTAGGTTTATTTTTTAAATGAGGAATGCAATATTATGTAACATAAGAAGGGAGAAATGGAGGGGCAAGGGCTCTTTAAAAGTTAACATCTTAAGATCTGACATGAGATTGCTCCATTGTTTGTAAATGTAGTGGGGAATAGATGGGGGTGAGAGGAGTGACATACACAACAGAAACCAGCCATCCAGCCCCCTAACAGACCGAGACTAGGCACAGTTTCAACCACTGAAGAGAAGCAATGGCTTTCTATTTCCTTCCTTTGTTAGACATAATAAGGCATTTCAATCAAAAATTACAGAGTGAAGGTCGTGCTATATATTGCATAAGTTATCCATACAAGAATAATTTCAAGTGCAGAAAAATGCTGTTTCTATTTTAATAATATCAGTGCATTGCATAGGAGAGTAAACTTTTCTCTAATATGTATTGAATGTCAGCTAGAATCCCTTCCTAGGGGGCAGTTTCTTTGGCTATCTTGTCCCCTGATGTATCTGGAAAAAGGTCTCATATTAGGTGTTCAATATGTTTGGTTATTTATGAAGAAAGAGGAGATAATAGAGGTGTGTAGTTTAATTTTTTCAATATGCAATATGAATCCTAAGTCAGAACCTCTTCCTAGACTATGACTTGGCTACTACATCTCACAATTAAGATAATGCAGTAGTGGTTAACAACTCAAGCTCTAAAATCTGAGAAAATCTATGGGTCATTTCTGGCTTAATTATTTACTAGTTAAAAAAAAAACAAGGCAAAATGCTTGACCTTACAAAATCAATTTTTATTAGAAAAATGTATAAAATAATAGAAGCTATCTTACACAGTTACTATGACTAGCCAACAGAGAGACATGACCTTAGTAATATGCACCACTATTATGTGCTCAATGAATGACCATCTCTTAAAACAAAAAAAAAAATTAACCAATAAGCATTACTAAACAACAACAACAACAACAACAAATTCATTTCTATTCTCCCCTTTCTACATCATTTCCAGTAGTCTGCAGTTTTCACACCCATAGAGAGTTTTGGAGTTTTTTAAGTCTTAACATATTAGAGATTTACTTCCATACACATGTGGCAGTTAGCAAATGGTACACAATCAATGTATAATGATAATTAGATATCCTCTGGAAAACTAAATGCTTTATTTATTGTTTTTAAAAAAATCTTTCCAATGTTATCAATAATTAAGATATAAAGTCAATCGATTTGACTATGGCTTTCTTTCCACACTAGCTTATGATGCAGTGTATTTGCTCAGGTATACTACAAGACCAATTTGTTCTATAAAGCCTTTGAGTTTCTTCTTTAAACTGCCATGAATGCAAATTATTCAACTCTTATTAGGTGATACCTACAACAAATAACACTAAGTGGCTTCCAAAAACAAGTATTTCTTTTCATGTTACAAGACAGTAGATAGGGAACCACAGCTATAGTTGGCTCTGCTCCAGGATGACAATTCAGTTGGCAACTGTTCCAGGGTCTTCTTTATTCTGGGTTTCCAGGCCAAAGTAGTAACTCTTTGTGACATGTCCATTTTTGTGTCAGAGGAAAAGGGCCAAAGGATTTGAGAGAAATCTACAGGTGGCTCTTAAATCTTCTCATACGTGACTACTGAATGAAATATATACCTACATGTCACATGGCCAAGCACAAAGTCAGTGAGGTAGAGACCTGTCTTCTCCCCACATGTGTTACATCATAATGGGCAGGGATCTATAATCATTTTTTATCAGAGGAGAGAGTAATGCAACAGAGATAAATGTGCTTCATGGAAATCAAGATTCAAATTAAGTTCTACTACCTATCAGCGTGATCACAGTGAAATACAAACAAAGTACATATTTCCTCAAGAAGGCAGGGGAAATATTCAAAACCATTTTTTGAATGAAGATAAATAATAAAAGCTTAATATCTTTATCCATGTTACTTGAAAGTGTATTTGATAGAAGAATCTGTAAATCTCCATGATTTCTTAATGGGAACAGATGAAGGGGGCACTAAGTGCCCATGAAAATGAAGCTACAGAGCATAACCAATTCATTTGGTCTTTCTGATGAGCTCTTTCTTTATAAATAAAGGGAAACAGTTTTTAAAAAGAAGATAAAAACCAATCAAATATAAAGCTATATTCAAACCAAATCAAAGAGGCTAATCTCTCAGGAAGGACAGTGGATTGATAGACTGAGAAGATGAATCAAACAACAGCCAAAGCTGAGAGCCAACCCTGAGATTTGACAATCAATGAATCACTGGACACCTAATCAGTCTGGGTCCTTAGAACACCATGATCTGAAGGGAAATCGATAGCAGTCAATTATATTATGATCTTGCTAAAATGGTGAATAATGAGTTGAAGACCAGACAGTCAAAAAATTTCTGCAATATTGCTGTGGGCAATAAAATGTAGGGAGTCCAAGGAGGCAATTATGGGGTTAAAAATGCAGGAAATATGGCCAAACTGTGAAAGTTAACCCTTGTAACGTAGAAGGGATCTCTGACCTGAAAGACTGTGCTATGAACTACAGGTTACTTTGCTGACAGGAATATATAGACCAGAGACACCCGTCCTCCTTGAAAAAAAAAGAAAATTCCAGTTTCACCGGTTAAGAGAAATTTCTTGTAATTTTTCCTTGGAAAGTCTCAACAGCTTAACAACAGGAAAGTCAATCTAGACATGATTGAGTGCCTCACGCCCCTCGTTTCCAGCAACTAGTGATCTGAGGGAAAGCAGTCATCATTTTGCTTCATGGCTGCTAATGTTCATGACTGCTAATGAGAAACAGGAAGCTTCTTTGACAGGCAGTACTTTTTTTTTTTTCAGTTAAGTAGGTAGGTAGGTATAGAGATAAGTAGATGACAGATAGGTGATAGATGATAGATAGGGTCTTCGTACCCTTTACCTTTGCATTCAAACTCAGTAATCCTCAACCAGGGACAATTATACCCCCCAGGGAATGTTTGGCAAAGTCTGAGACGTTTTCAATTCTCACAGCTGAAGAGGTCCTTCTAGCATCTGGTGGGTAGAAGCCAAGAATGCTACTAACCACCTTACAATGAACAGTACAGTCCTCCCACAAAAACAATTATTTGGCTCAAAATAAAAATAACGTTAAGACTTGGAAACTCTGCTCCATTTGAAACTGAGGACACGACTTCCCCTGTGAAAGTTCTTGTTCTACCTGAAGCACCTTCCCTTTGCTGTTCCCTCTGCATGAGTAGTTTTCCCTTATTTCTCCCTATGACCTGTTTCTTCATATCCATTATGTTGGGCTCAAATATTACCTTCTCAGGGAACCCTTCTCTCATACCATTTGCCCCACATGCCTGCTTTGTTTATCAACATTTGCCATATCATTTGGCTTATTTGTTAATTTAGTTTTGTATGTGCCCCTCTCCATTAGAATTTTAGATCTGTGTCAATATGAACTGTGTCTTTCTTTTCTCTCACTGATATATGGGCAGTACATGAAATGAGGGGCAGGCGTTTATGTGCTCTGACAAATGATTTTTTGAGTAAATTCCTGGATGTTGATCAGTCCATCGTGAATGAATACCTTTACCAGGTCTTAGGTAAGTACCCTGAACTGATAGAAGTGTCTAGGAAGAATGAACTAGAATACAATGGTAAAATTACAAGCCTAAATTTAATCAGTTGCTTCTAATTATCATTCGCATAAAACATAAAAGACAACCAAAGTGGAAAAAAAGTGTGTCCATGTTACCATAGTAATTCAATATACCGACACACACACACACACTGAGAGGGGTAGAGGGGAATGCAGCCCCAACACTAAAAACTAGGGACATAAAAACATAATATTCTTTTTATATAGCATATGCCTTTACAATGGATCATGGTCAATTAATAAAATCTCCCTAACAGTAGTGTTTAGTTTTTTATATATATGGTCTGGAGTAATACATATATATCCAGAAAGTATCCAGCCATGCAATATGAAAAAATAGAGACATTTATTGAAGAAGATACAAGATACAGGAAACATTGTATATAGGACAATGACGCCTCAGTCCCCTTCAAAGTAGGCACCCTGGGACCTCATTCAGTTCTCCATAGGCCATCGGCTGCCCCGTCGTATTTTCCTAAATCTCTTCTACGGTCTGAAATCTCTTCGCTTTCAAAGGTGATTTTAATTTTGGGAAAAGCGAGAAGTTGCAGGGCACCAAACCTATTCATTGGTTGCGGTTTGAATCAAGTCATTAGTAACTGCAGCACAATGTTGCTTCTGCTCTGGTAGCAGGAGCTGTGGAATGAATTTTGCCATGACACGTTTCATGCCAAGATCCTGCATCAAAATCTCAGACACAGTAGTTTTTTGATCAGCTTCTAGTTCTCGCACTGTCAGTCGCCGATCTTTGTTTACTGCAGCCCATACATGTTCAACATTCTCAGGTGTTCTGCTTGTTGCAGTTCTTCCACAATGTGGATCACTTTCAACAGATTCTCAATGATCTTTGAAGTGTTTGTGCCACATTTTATTTGCATTGCTCTCACCGCATCGTCCCTGGAAGCCTTCTGAATCATCTGAATAGTTTCTGTGGAGGAATGTTCAAGCTTTCTGGTACACAGAAAAAGTTGTTTTTTTGTGAAGAGTTGTATTTTTTGATAATTTTTAAAAAGATGACTATAGGAAAAAGTGAAACAGTTGGCTAAATGAATTACTGAAGTCCACTTACGAATATGCACTTTTTGTCTTCTTTCCTTTCTGCTTCTGTCTCACAGCCCTAGATAATTTAGAACAGATTACTAGGCATAACCATCTGTGTGTCTTGTTATGTATACTTCCTTCTTCTGATGTTTCTAGTCTTTACTGCAAATCTACTTCATTGAACTCTGTGCTCTTTAAAAACAAGAGAGATGTATATCTAATTCATAGTTATTTTCTCAAAGCCTGACAACATACCTAATACTCAGCTGATAATCGGTAAAGACTTGTTCATTTAATTAAGGTAATTCATTATTTTAATTTTCTTTTGTGTTGGAGGTAGTTTCTCTGATGGAGTTTCAACAACTAACTCCCCTCTTTCTTAACTAGGGTATGAACAATGTGAAAGATAATTACATAATTATTATACAAAAGAACTAGGTTGGAGAATAAACTTTGGTGTGAGAATCCAATGGGTCTCATAACGAAATCCCAGAATTATTAAACTCAGGGCACAAGCAAGACGAAGCCCAAGCTGACTTCACATGAGTTAGTATGTCCTCTAGGGAACAGGGATACTAAAGGAACACTGAGCGAGAGAGAGAGAAGAAAGGCGGGGCTAAATTACACATGCCCAGTTATTACTTTCCATGTTACACATAATTCTCTTCATGTCCCCAGGATGAAATAGAGCTGGAGACAGACTTCGAGTTACATGATTAAAGCTCCCTTCACAGAAAGGAAATACATCAGGAAAGGAGAAACGTTCCCAAATATATTATACGGCCTTCATTATTACCTCAAAATTGAGTATTAGCTTGTAAGTTAACTGATGAACTGCAAGATCCACTATAATTACTAATGTCAACAGAAGAATCCACAGGAGAGAAAGCTGAGCACAGCTCAGCAGCAATATTTAACAGAAGAAACACTGAAAGAGCAGGAAGGCCACATTCCAGTTGGCATTTAAGGACACACACACACACAATAAACCCTGGAACCAAAATTGGTTGTGTGTGGGAGGTGGAAAAAAATCAAAACGAAGAAGTCCTTCTTGCCACCTCCCTTGGGGTGACTGTAGGAGTTCCCTGGGGAAGCAGCCAGAACAACGGAGTGAGTTTCAGCAGCTTATGTCAAAAGTAGTCTGGCAGAGTTTTGAGAGCTAATCCAGGAGTTTCCCAACAAGGCCTAAAATTAGGACACCAAGTTCCGTGTAAACAGAAAAACTGGGGAACCGACATTATCTTTGCACAGATATTCCGAGTGCCTCATTAAGGAAAGATATATTTTAAAGATAACATGCAGTTATTCTTGGATTTTAAATGAGCACTTCAGTACCATACTTTGAAATTTATATAGGTTATTTATTTCTGTAGATGCTTTATAGCTTTAAGGACTAATGAAGAATCCATCAGAAGCTTCTCTATAACAACAACTAGTATTTATTTGTTATGACTGTTAACCCAATGCTGAAACTTCAAGGTGCTTTTCCAAGGATCTGAGTGAATTTATAAAACAAAAAAACAAGAAGGCATCACTTTAGGAAAAGGAAAGAAAAAAGACAAGAGATTGGCATGAGAGTCAGAGATTCTAGTAGTCATTACCTTATCAACCACCTGTGTAACTGCAGATTTCCACTTATTTTCATACCATTGTAAGGCATTAAAGTAGAAAGGACTCTTAGAGATAAACTGTTCTCATATTTTCATTTTACAGAAGATGCCCCTAGAACTTAAGGGAAATGTGATTTCCTGAAGGCACAGAGTGAGTCAATGGCAAAACTGGGATTAGAATCCATGTAATTTCACTCCTAGTTTGCTGCTTCTCTTCTAAATAGTCTTTGTGGTAACTTTTAGCTCTAAAATTCTGTGAATATAATGACTTCCTTTATAGCACTTTTCATCCCTAAAGTACAGTTAGAGCATATAATCTTCTTTCCCCCACCACTCCACTTTACAGCTGTGGAAGTAGAAACTGAGTGCAGGAATCATTTACTATCAATGAGAGGTACAGTTTGGTCATTCTGAGACCATACACAGCTCATAATTCTCTGCCTTGCATATGCCCCCAAGAGAGGCATATTTCTGATAGAATAATTTACAAAGAGCTAACCTTGAACTAAAGTTTGAAAATTCCGGTCAAGATGGAGACATAGGTAGACATGCTTTGCCTCCTTGTGCAGCCATGGAAAGAATTACAACCAGATCTCAAAACTAATAACACCCAGAACTGTCAAAAATTCAAGCTGTATGGAGGTCCAAAAACCAAGGTTTTAAAGAAGAAAACACATTCATCCAGACAGGTAGGAGAGAGAGGTAGTGTGATGTGGAAAGGTGGTGGTAGCAGTGGCAGTGGTGGAACAGATAGAAGGGATACCTTCGGAGCGAGCAATCCCAGCCCCAGGCCAGACTTCGCAGCCCCGTTTTACAGTGCCAGAATGATAGATCCCCATTACCTCTAGCTGTAAAAACCAGCGAGAACTGCAGCAGTGGAAGACACTGCCAGAATTTCACCATTTAAAGGGCAAGCATGGTCTTAGAACAGATGCAAACTCATCCACTCCAAGGTTCACCACTGAGGTAGCAGCTGGAAGAACACCAGTTGCACACAGGAAGGGAGTGAAGAGACTGGAAACGGGATGAACACCAAGCAAACCACCAGAAGCCAGGAGACAGCTCTGTCTCCTCTCCAAGCCCTCCCCATACCGCCACAAAGTGGGGAGGCCGAAGCCCCACCCTGGCAATTACCTAAGGCTCCGCCCCACACAATTTACAGGTGCCTTTTTGACATAGGCCATGCTAAGAGAGGGAGTAAAAGTGGCTCTACCTAGTACACAGAAACAAACACAGGGAGGCTGCCAAATTAAGGAGACAAAGAAATATATGGCCCAAATGAAAGAACAGAACAAAACCCTAGAAAAAAACTAAGCCAAACAGAGAGAGCCAATCTATCAGATGCAAAGTTCAAAACACTGGTGATAAGGATGCTTAGAGAACTCTCTGATTATGGCAAAAAAATAAAAGAAGAAATGAAGGTTACACTAAGTGAAATGAAGAATAATCCACTGGACACCAACAGAGATAGGAAGGAAGCTGGGATTCAAACCAAGAAGTTTGAATATGAGGAAGAGAGAAACTTTCAACCAGAAAAGCAGAAGAAAAAAGAACTTTAAAAAAATCCAACAAACAAAAACAAAGATAGGCTTAGGAACCTCTGAGACATTGCCAAATGTGCCAATATCTGAATCACAGGGATGCCGGAAGCAGAAGAGGAAGAGCAAGATATTGAAAACTTATTTGAACAAGTAATGAAAGAAAACTTCCCTAATTTGGCAAAGGAAATAGACATACAAGTCCAGGAAGCACAGAGAGTCCCAAACAAGTTGGATCGAAAGAGGAACACACCAAACAAGACACATCACAATTAAAATGCCAAAGGTTAAAGATAAAGAGAGGATCTTAAAAACAGCAACAGAAAAGCAGATTGTTACCTAGAAAGTAGTTCCTACAAGACTATCAGTGGATTTCTCAAGGGAAACTTTGCAGGCAAGAAGGGATGACAAGAAGTATCCCAAGTGATGAAAAGAAAGGACCTACAACCAAGATTACTCTATCCAGCAAAGCTATCATTTAGAATGGGAGGGCAGATATAGAATTTCCCAGACAAGCTAAAGCTAAAGGAGTTCATCACCACCAAGCCATTATTACAGGAAATGTTAAATCACTTATTTAAGAAAAGTAGGATCAAAATCATGAACATTAAAAAGGCAACAAATTCATAACTATCAACAACTGAATCTAAAACAAACAAAAAAATAAGCAAACAATCAGAACAGGAACAGAATCATAAACATGGAGATCGTTTGGAGGGTCATCACCTGGGAAAGGGAAGAGGGAGAATGGGGGAAATGGTGCAGGGATTAAGAAGCATAATTGGTAGGAACAAAATAAACAGGGGAAAGTTAAGAATACCATAGGAAATTAAGAAGCCAAAGAACTTATGCATATTACCCAAGGAGATGAACTAAGGGGCGGGGGGTATTGCTGGAGGGAAGGGGGGTACCAGGTGGAGGAGGACAAAGGGGGAAAATTGGGGCAACTGTAATAACATAATCAATAAAATATAATAAAATAATAATACAAATAAATAAAGTTTGTATTCATGTACCTACACCCCTATCTCTACACTTCTTGTCAGTATAAACCAAAAACAGAATCAGGTGACCTTCTCTGAGAGGTTTCTGCATGACTTTCTGTTAAAGAAAAAAGGAGACTCCAAGAGAGAAAGTTTTATAAATGTTTGGGTTCCCAATATCTGACCTACTGCCTGACAAATAAATATTAGTAATGTATGGAATGACCTTCAGCATAATTCTAGAGAGTGCCTTGAACTCATTGTCTGTATTTTATAATTCCTTTTCAAAGCTTGGACAATTCCAATGTGGGTTTATCCATATTGTAAAAAAGCTTTTTTAAATTTTATTTTACTCTATTTTATTTATTTTACTCTTTATTGAATTTATTGGAGTAACAATGTTTAACAAAATTATATAGGTTTCAGTTGTACAACTATATTGTATGGTGTGTTTACCATCCCAAGTCAAGTCCATACTGTGAAGAACTTTCAAATTGTACTGCTGTTGTTCAAGATCATTTGAGAATTGGACATTAAGCCCCACCCCTCCACCTCCAGGAGTGTTTATGGCATTTGGCTATTCTCTACCTTGGAGGAAAGCAGAGTTAGCTCCATGCCTTACATACCACTATAAGTTTATGCGTTTTGATGAACGTACATCAGTGCTTACGAATGCCTTTTTCAATAACAATGGCTAAGTACTGGAAAGATAACTTTATCCTGGCTCTTGAGTTTATCACCTGAGATATGGGTTAAGAAGTACCTGGGCATTAATATGAGCTATTTCACAATTCCACCTATTGCAGGGAGAAGCAGTAGATGCTAAAAATGGCCTCTCTGCTCATCACCTGTGTAAGATTGCCTGCCTCTTCTAATCTCAGATACAGGCTCCAAAGTTATCATCTGGCATATAGCTTCTTAAGACAGGAGACTGAATTATCCACTGTGCCTTCCTGCAACCCCTGTGGGGTCAGGGTTCCCCCTTCCCCTTTCGGTTCAGCTCACCTTATTATCTTTCTAACACTTAGCAAAAGATAACAGATTAAACCAAGTGCAGAGATAATGAAATATAAATTAGTAGGCTTTCTAGCCTTTATACACAGCCCTGTCAGAGTGTATTATCTGATAGATTGAGTTCAGAGCAAGTCAGTTAAATTTTCCCTTATCAGAAACTGAGTGTGAAGTGTGGTAATGTTGCTAAGTGCAGAACAAAAATCTCTCTCTTTTGCATCCCATGACTGCTCCAGGCAACATTCTTGGAAACCTCTGACTAGGAAGGAAGAGAAGACCCTGAGATATATACAGTGTGACAAGCCAGGAGGCTATGCTTCTCTGGTAACCATCCTATGAACGGCAGTCGCCTGTGGCTGTGACATTACCACACTTTGCTCAGCTTCAGAAAGGGAAATTTAACTGACGACTGCTATGAACTGAAGCCACAGCCTAAACCAGATAATACACCCTGACAACACTGTCAAGCAAAAAAGGCTGTGTTTCCATTGATTTCATCACATTAGAGACATATTACCCTGAGCAGTGTGTGTTTGAGGGTATATTGTGCACACTGTGGGAATATCAAAGGGAATGCACACTGATAAAGGCAGAAGCAGGCCTCCAGAAGAATCTCCGAGTGGTCTGCCGGAAACATGCGGCATTTGGCAAAGTAGTGAAGGTGATGCTATTGCTGGTAATTATAACGTGATTCTTCATATGTATCTTTACCTGCAGGGTTTATTTGAGAGAGAAAACCAGTTGAAATACTCATCTTTTTCCTTTCTTCTCTCTCTCTATCTCGCTCACAGAAAAGTAGCAGATATACTATAGGCATGGAAAACATGCAGGGAACAGGAAATATGAAAACTAAATACCCAAATGATCCCTAAGTTGTCTAAGTTCTGTACTTCATTCAATTTGCAGATGTAAAACTCTTCAGAAGTTTATTATTGTTTTAATAATTATGTATCAGCACCTTTTACAAAATAACGTTCACACATGTCCACTCAAATAAATCAGCATTCCTAATTCTACTGACTAATTTGGCAAAATCTTAAAACTTCACACAGTAATGCAAAGACTAAAGGAATTGGAGATAGGGAATTCCTAATTTATATTTTTAAAAGTTACAGTCATAATTTTTTTAAATAAAGTGCTTTAATACTGTTTACGTGTGCCCTGTATGGATATGAAGGGCAAATAAAGAAGAAATGCAACAGAAAGAAATATGTCTTTACTTCTTATAAATGCAAAAACTAAATTCTAAAATTATCTTGGGACTCAGGTTCAAAACATTATTTTATTAACACTGCCATTAAGAAACAATTACATATTCTCCAAGTCAGACTTCCCAGCCACTCTTTTTTTAATATCTTTTAATTTTCAAATCTTCTGAAATACTGCTCTCAGGGTCATTTTGCTCTCATCACTCTGATCATAACTCCTTCCACTTCTAAAATCTTTCATTTATTTGTATAGTCAGAGTTTTGGACTTCTGTGGCTCACTATTTTTTTTAAACTATAGGCTATTGTCATGTGGGAAGTAATCAATATCTAAGTCATAATTATCCTCATCCTTAATTGTGTTTACTACTACCTAACCATATGCTCTTTCCAACAAAATGATCAATATCGAAAGTCAATGATTTACAGTTATCATTGGCTATAAGTAAAGATCCACAGAAAAAGCACCGTAAAAGCTTCCTAGGCCTTTCAAAAGGAAAGTCTAAATCATAATCAGGGAAGGTGATTTGTTATTCAAAAGCTTGTTTTGATGGCATCAATATTTCTTTGATTAGAATAACAGGTTAGTAGGATAGGAAAGGAGAGCAAGTGGTAAAGCAAGAGATTCAAGTGTGCTCAAGTCAATTCATCACTTGTTCCTCACTATTAAAGAATGACATAGATGCTGGAAAACAAGGTGACCACACTCTCCTTTCACCCACTGAGCAGGGAGGATGGTTCGAGCTCGGGTCTCTCTTCCTCCTGCAAAGCCCCCCTCAGGGGCCCTCCAGCCACAGTTCTGCCAGTCCTGCACACTTATTTATAAATTATTCATGAACAATTTAAAAATAAGCAAATGAAGCATACTTAAGTTAATATAAAGATTATATTATAACAATTATTAAATGATTAATATAAAGATTATTGTGTAAATATAAATATTCAATCATTAATATAAAGAATCAAGATTCACATCATGGTGAATTATATAATTTATGACATACCCTTCACCTCATAAGATTTCAGTTTTTTATATTAGTTTCAATGTTCAATATTAAAGGTGTTGAATGTGTTTTGTTTTCTTGCCATTGCCTGATGCATTCCCTTATGCCCCTTTATTTCTAAAGTTTCAGTTTGGTGTGTCTCTTGTTAACATTGCATAGCTAGGTCTTTTTTTAACGCATTCTGTGTCTTCTCTTTTAAATTCAGTTACCGCTATACTTATCTTGCCGCTGTTTCCAACTGCTTCCCCTGCCCACTCTTCCTCTCTATAGTAAAACTGACAGGTTTTTCTTTTTTTCTCAAGTGGTACAGAAATTTTCCTCCTATACATGTTATGATGGTTACCACTAAATTTTGAGAAAACTCATTGAAGTATTACTAACATCTAGGTAATATCTGTAATCTTCCTCTTCCTTCATCCCAGTATGCTGACATCTGTCCGCGTCTGTCTCAAACACCTTCCAGATATTGGATTTTATTTGCTAGATCTTAGATTTAATTCTCCAGGTTTACTTTTGATTTTTGGTAAGTGCGTTGGCATGGGGAAAAGCATCCTTGCGTGTGCGCGTGTGTACATAGTTACTCTGGATTAGTAAAGTATATCCTCCAGTAATCTTTGTTGAGAAAGTATGCAAATTATAAGCTTTCTGAATTTATCAATATCCAAGAATGCATTTTTTATCTTCAAAACTGAATGCAATTTTGGCTAGGTATAGGATTTTAGGTTTAAAATATTTTTCCTTCATAACTTTCAAAATATTGTACATTTACTTCTAGTATTTTGGTGTCCGTTAATAAATCTGTTGTTAATCTCACACTTGTCTTTTGTTCCCGGGTAGATGACCTCTTTCTTCTCTCAGGGAGCCTTTGTGATTTCTGACTCCAAATTTTTAGAATTAATTGAAAGAGTTTTTTGTTACAAATTCTGCTTAAAGCATATGGTCAAATGTAAAGTATAGCTTTGGAAATCACTTTTAGAGTCAGCAAGTATTTATATGTATATATTGCTTGCCTAACTCTAAGCCATATAATGGTGAACAAGATAAACACAGCTCTACCCTGGTTAAGCTCAGTTTCCTGATAGTGACAGATATTCAGTAGTAAATTTGCAAATTTGTTTATAGTTACACTTTTGATAAGGGCAACAAAGGAAATCATGTTATACAATGAGTATAAAATGGTATAGACAGAACAGGGTGAGGATGAGGGGACAAGTCAGAGAAAGCTTTCTAAAAGAAATAATATGGAAGGATGCACTTGAAACATGAGAAGTTTCGTAGGTAATTAGGTAAGAGGAGGAAAAAGTGAGGCAATCTATATCATTTAATTTTTTCTAATAGTAGTGAAAATGACAGAATTGAGAAACTGTGGACAAAATTATGATTGTTAAGTAAAAATAATAATTTATTCAAGCTGTTATTTATAATATGATTTAAATGCTAAAATTCCACAAATGATTTTATACTAAGGCCTTTACTATACGATTACACCAACAAGATTGAAAAACGGATGATCTGGTGTTTTAAACCAACATAACTGCTAGATCGCCACACATCACAGTGGACTCAGTGGTTTGTACTCTACAAAACAATTTCTCAAACCTCAAAGGACCTTTCACTAGCTGCCTTATCTAAGAGCCTGGGAGACATAATAGAATTAGTGTTCACTTCCCACTTGTCACACTTGCACATTTAAGTCTATGACTCACTTCTTAACAGAAAAACACTTAAAGAAAAGCAGAAGCCCTGACTGGTGTGGCTCATTGGTTTGAGGGCCGCCCTGCAAACCAAAGGGTCGCTGGCTCCCCTCCCAGTCAGGGCACATGCCCGGGTTGCAGGCCAGGTCCCCAGCAGGGGGTGGGTGAAAGGCAACCACACATCGATGTTTCTCTCCCTCTCTTTCTCCCTCCCTCCCCCTCTGTCTAAAAATAAATAAATAAAATCTTAAAAAAAAAAAAAGGACTAATGAAGGAAGAGCCTAAGCAAGAATCTTAGTTACTTCCAGCCTAAAAATGGGAGACTAGACTAGATAATTTTGCTAGAATTTCTTTGAGTGTGTAAGTCAAATACTTGGGGCTGTAGGAGAATCCATTCTTAAGTTTTCCTGTGTTCCGTTGTTGCATTGTGAAGGTACATTCCTAGAGATATAATTGTACAGTGTTGAAACCAGGACAGTGGGGAATATAATGAGTGGTTTCTATGGGATGGCATTTCCAGAATTTCCAAAGTACACCTGTATTCAAATCAAATGTCACCGTTTAAAAATAAGGGAGTGGCAATATAGTACCCCGCACAAAGTCAAAGTCAATTATTTCCAGTCTTCCATCCCATCTTTTTCTATGTGAGAGGATCAAACAAGTCGCAAATAAGAGAAGAGGTGAATGTGGCTTTCTGCTCTTCACTGGACACAACCAGAGGAATCACAAAGCAAAATCGATGGCAAAATGATGACAAAATTCCTATAATTGTGGAATAATCGACTTATTATTCAGCCTATATCACCAACACTTAGTTTTAGAACATCAATTTTAAAATATTAAATAACCATAATAATTTGCACCCCATTGAAATACAATTTTCCCTTTTCATTTTAATAAGGAGAAAAGTAGTAGTAGCAAATCCCTCAATTTGTTCCATTTGTTATATTCATGTGACTGTGTTTCTTTCTTCTTTTTTCCTTTTTTTCCCACAGATCAACAAGATAAATCTAACTGCCTAGCTGCAAAAAAGGATGAAAGGGCCTCCACTGTGAACTGAAGTTTCAGTTGAGATTCCTTACACTGGTTGATGTTTTGAAATTAGCATGAAACAGCACCAGAGGAAACAGAGGGATTCTTCACTGTTGTACAAAGGACCCCGTGAACTTTTCCAAATTCCTGAGATCTCATTACTGACAACATGTTTTGCCCTCCAAGTTTTCACGTGGTGACCTACGGCTGCCATTGGAGCATGGATGCAGATTTTCTCTCCAGTGAAATGGCAGGAACAGAGGGAAAAACACAGTCTTGAATAAGGCAAGCTGTGCGCCACTGACATAATTAGGAAAGCTGCTTGGGAGGAGAGCAGTGGACATCTAATGAGCTAGCAAGGGGAAGGTGGAAAATGAGAGCATGGTTATGTAGTGAAAGCACTGTTTGAGTTTTCCTTTAGGTAGGCTGAAAAATAAAATATTAAGCCTGCTGAAGCCCTTCCAGAGTTTGGGGATTAAAAGCTCTAAGAAAGCTTATGCCACTGCAGAAAGGAAAGAAAGAGAAGAGAGTGATATGCCTTCAGAAGCTGTTTCTGATTACTACTCTTCTGACCCAAATTCACTTCGAAAGGCAGCATCAATGTCAGCAGGAGTCACAAGAAATGTTTTTAATGATTTCAACACAGAACACAGGATTTCGGGCAGGCCATGTGACACATTTTGATGAAATTTCAAGAAAGAGCTTCAAAACAAATACCTATTTTTAAGAGTAATCATTTTAAGGGCAACCACAATCAAAGATTCTAAAGCCATTGGATTCTAGAGCATATAAATATATATATATATATATATGCAGCTGTGTGAGTTTAGACATGTCAACTTTTTCTAACCCTCCATTTTATTATCTATATAAAGACAACAATGGTAGGTCCTATTTCAAAGAAATTTTCTGTGATAATTAACCAAGATAATGCATGTAAAACACTAAAAAAAACCCACTGTCCCATAACAATGAATGTTAGCTATTTTTGTTGCTGTTTTCAGAGATGATCAGGATCTAAACTAAGGCAGTGGTAGTAGCAATAGAGAGAATTATGATCACATTTGAGAAATATTTTGGTGGTACCACTGGGAAAACTGGAGATTCATTGGATATGTGTGTAACAGAGAGAGGAATCAAGAATAATTCTCAGAATTTAAGATGGAGAGCTGAGTGGATGAAATGTCATCAATTAAAATAAAGAGTACCAACAAGGATGAAGATTGAATGAGGAAGATGATGAAGACCTCCAGTTGAGAAATCCTGAGGTCCCCATTCATTATTTCAAGTCAGATCAACAAAGTTCTTGGTCTTAGCAGATAAAGAGCCCTTAAAGAAGACAAAAGTGAATTGATACTAGAAGTATGTGGAAAATCTGGTGAGTTTTGTGAATTGGAAACAAAGGATTAGAAAGAACCCAAGAGAGAATGAATAATGGTGTCAAATACAGCAAAAAGAGGGAAGAAAAATTATTTGGAGGGAGGGAACAGCATGCATGTAATCTGGAGGACAAAAAGGGATTCGGTGGCTTAAACCAGGGCCAGATGGAGGAAGTAATGTGCAATGAGGCTAAAGATAAAAGCAGGAAGAACATAGTAAGAGCATGTAATATTTTGGACCTTGTTCAAGGACAATAGGGGCTATTGAATAAGCTCAGGAAGCGGTGCTGTCTCATCAAATTTCGTCATTAGGAAGACAATATTTTTAAAACTGTGGATAATAGAGAAGAACAAGCCGGGAATCAGAATGACTGCTTAGGAGACAATTATAGGAATCCGAAGGGGAAAAGGATGTTAGTCAGGACACGGTTGCAGCTCTGGGGTAATTAAATAGAGAGATATTTAGGTGGTTGGGAATATAGAGGAAGCAAAGATGAAAACCCACATTGGGACTGGGCCTCTGGTTAGATGGTAATGGACACAGGAGGATAGATAGGTTTATTGGGAAGATAAATAGCTTTATTTTAGGTCTGTTGAATTTTTTACTTTTTAAATTGAATTTATTAGGATGACATTGGTTAATAAAATTGTATAGGTTTCAAGTGTACATTTCTATGATATATGATCTGTATTTTGCATTGTGTGCCCACCAAGCAAAGTCAAATCTTGCATTACCACATATTCAACACCCTTTGCTCTTTGCTACTCCCCCTACCCCCTTCCCTCTGGTAACCACCATACTGTTGTCTGTGTCTATGAACTTTTGTTTTCATTGTTAGTTCATTTGTTGTTTTCAGTTTTCTATCACACATATGAGTGAAATCATATGGTTCTTGATTTTCGGTTGGATTTATTTTGTTTAGCATGATATTCTCAAGATTCATCCATGTTTTTCCAAATGGTAGTATTTCACCTTTTACATGGTTACTGCTTCATCGTATACATGCATGTGCTTCATCTTCTTTATCCAATTATCTACAGAAACACACTGGTTGTTTCCATATCTTGGCTACCATGAATAATGCTGCATTAAACATAGGGATGCATATATCTTTGCAAATAAATGTTTTCAAATTTTTAGGGCAAATACTCAGAAGAAGTGTTGCTTAGTCATAAGGTAACTCTATTCTTAATTTTTTGAGGAGCCTCCATACTTTTTCCATAGTAGCTGTACCAGTCTACATGACCACCAGCAATGAATGAATGTACTCTTTTTCTCCACAACCTCTCTAATACTTGTTGTAACTTGTCATATTGATGAGAACCATTCTAAGAGGTGTGAGGTGGCATCTCATGATAGTTTTGATCTGCATTTCTCTAATAGCTGGTGAAGTTTAGCATATTTTCATACATATATCTGTTGGCCATTTGTATGTCTTCTTGGGAGAAGTGCCTGTTCAGGTTCTCTCTTCATTTTTTAATTGCACTGCATGTTTGTTTGGTGTTGAGTTGTATGAGTTTTTTAAAATATATTTTGGATATTGACACTTTGTTGGAGCTGCTGTTTACAAATATCTTCTCCCATTAGGTTGGTTGTTTTGTGTTGCTGTTGTTTTGTTTTTTGTTTTTTTTTTGGCCTTGCAGAAGCTTTTTAGTTTGACATAGTAACATTCCTTCATTTTTGCCTTTATTTCCTTTGCCTTTGGGGTCCATTTCATAAAATCCTCCCTAAGACCAAGTTTCTTAAGTTTAGTACCTGTGTTTTCTTCTATGTAATTAATTGTATTAGGTCTTATATCAAAGACTTAAATATAAGACCAGTATGTTGAACTTTTTAAATCCCTTTGGACATTTGATTGGAGATGTTGGCAGATGGATATGCAAACTTTTGACTCACGAGTGAGAATTATATTGGAAATAGAGCTCTGGAAGCCATTAACTAGTTCATGTCCTATATCTGGGATCTTAGGAGATGCTGGGAAACCATGTAGAGTGGGGGAAAAAGTGGCCCCATAAAGGGTTTGAAGAGTGCTAACGCCAAGAGCAGGTGAGGGGGAGCCTGAAAAATAGACTGTGATGGAATGACCATTAATGGAGGAGGAAAAGCCTCAACAGGTCACGTCACCATGACATTGAGAAATGAGCAATTCTAGAATGGATGTTTACAAGGATAGAATGATTCAAAGAAGTCATATAAGTTGGGTACTCAGGAATATTGACTGGATCTAAAAACGAAGTCATCAGGACCCTTGTGAAGAGAGAATTACTGAAGTGATGAAAGAATTCTACTTCATTTGTGTTGATTTACATCTTCTTTTTCTTAAATCAGAATATTTTATTTTTTGTATTTTTTAGAAGTTTTTTATTGTTGTTCCATTACAGTTGTCCCCATTTTCCTTCCATTACTCTCCACTGTCCTACCCACCCCCACTTTCCACTTTTAATCCTCCCTCATAGGAGGATTAAGTCAAGGTACTTTATACATGTTCCTTGACGTGATCCTTCCTGGTCTACCCCTTTCCCTTTGTCCTCTTCTCCCCTCCCTTCTGGTTGCTGTCAGTTTGTTTTTTTAGTTCCAGGTCTCTGGTTCTATTTTACTCCCTTATCTGTTTTGTTAATTAGGTTCCACTTATAGGTGACATCACATAGTATTTTTTTTTTCACCACCTGGCTTATCTGACTTAGCATAATGCTCTCCAATTCCATCTATGCTGTTGCAAAGTGTAGGAATTCCTTCTTTCTTTCCACTGCATAGTATTCCATTGTGTAAATGTACCATAGTTTTTTGATCCACTCATTTACTGATGGGCACTTAGGTTGCTTCCAGCACTTGGCTATTGTAAATTGTGCTGCAATGAATGTTGGGGTGCATAGGTTCTTTAGAATTGGTGTTTCAGGATTCCTAGGGTATAATCCCAGCAATGGAATTGCTGGGTCAAAAGACAGTTCCATTTTTAGTTTTTTGAAGGAATTCCACACTGTTTTCCACAGCGGCTGCACCAGTCTGCATTCCCACCAGCAGTGCACTAGAGTTCCATTTTCTCCACAGCCTCATCAGCACCTGTGTTTGTTGATTTGTTTATGATGCCCATTGTGACTGGTGTGCAGTGGTATCTCATTGTGGTTTTAATTTGCATCTCTCTGATGGCTAGTGATGCTGAGCATCCTTTCATGTGTCTCTGGGCCCTGTGTATGTCCTCATTGGAGAAGTGTCTGTTCAGGTCCTTTGCCCACTTTTTAACTGGACTGTTTGTCTTCCTGGTGTGGAGTCATGTGAGTTCTTTATATATTTTGGAGATCAAACCCTTGTCTGAGGTATCATTGGTAAATATATCTTCCCATACAGTTGGTTCCCTTTTCATTTTGATGTTTTCCTTAACTGTGGAGAAGCTTTTTAATTTGAGGTAGCTCCATTTGTTTACTCTTTCCTTTATATCTCTTGCTCTAGGGGACATGTTGGTGAAAATATTGCTGCGTGGAATATCTGAGATTTTCCTGCCTATGTTCCCCTCTAGGGCTTTTATGGTGTCACAACTTACATTTAAGTCTTTTATCTATCTTGAGTTTATTTTTGTGTAAAGGGTAAGCTGGTGGTCGAGTTTCATTTTTTTGCACGTGCCTGTCCATATCACCCAACACCATTTGTTGAAGAGGCTATTTTTACTCCATTTTATGCTTCTGCCCCCTTCGTCGAATATTAATTGACCGTAGAGACATGGGTTTATTTCTGGGCTCTCTATTCTGTTCCATTGATCTGTGTGTCTGTTCTTATGCCAGTACCAGACTGTTCTGATTACAGTGGACTTGTAATATAGTTTGATGTCAGGTACTGTGATCCATCCTGCTTTGTTCCTATTTCTCAAAATTGCTGTGGCCATTCAGGGTCATTTATGGTTCCATATAAATATTTGAAATTTTTTTTCTTTATCTGGGGAATATGTCATTGGTATTTCAATAAGGGTTACATCGAATCTATGGATTGCTTTAGGTAGTATGGACATTTTGATGATGTTAATTCTTCCAATCCACGATCATGGAATATGCTTCCATTTATTTGTGCCTTCCTTAATTTTTTTCTTCAGTGTTGTGTTGTTTTCTGAGCACAGGTCTTTTACCTCTTTGGTTAGGTTTATTCCTAAGTACTTTATTTTTCTTGTTGCTATAACAAATAGAATATTTTTCCTGATTTCTGATTCTGATATTTCATTGCTGGTGTACAAAAAAGCCTTCGATTTCTGAATATTGACTCCGTATCCTGCTGTTTGGCCAAATTCACTTATTAGGTCAAGTAGTTTTTTGGTGGAGTCAATAGGGTTTTCTATGCACACTATCATGTCATCTGTAAACAATGACAGTTTTACTTCCTCCTTTCCAATTTGGATGCCTTTTATTTCTTTTGCTTGTCTGATGGCTGTGGCTAGAACTTCCAATACCATGTTGAATAGAAGCAGTGAAAGCGGACACCCTTGTCTTGTTCCTGATGTTAGTGGGAAAACTTTTAGTTTTTCCCTGTTGGGTATGATGTTGGCTCTAGGTTTCTCATATATAGCCTTTATTATGTTGAGGTATACTTCCTCTAGTCCCACTTTTCTGAGTGTTTTTATCATAAATGGGTGCTGTACCTTATCAAATGAGTTTTCTGCATCTATTGACATGATCATGTGACTTGTCTTCTCTTTCATTTATGTGATGTATTACATTTACTGACTTGTGAATATTGTACCATTCTTGCATCTTTGGAATGAATCCCACTTGATCATAGTGTATGATCTTTTTAATGTATTGCTGGATGTGTTTTGCCAATATTTTGTTGAGGATTTTAGCGTGTGTTCATCAGTGATATTGGCCTGTAATTTTCTTTCTTTGTTGTGTCTTTATCTGGTTTGGGGATTAGGATGATGCTGGCCTCATAAAAAGAGTTTGGGAGTCTTCCCTCTTCTTGGATTTTTTGGAATAGTTTGAGAAGGAGAGGGGTTAGCTCTTCCTGAAATGTTCGGTTAAATTCTCCTGTGAGACCACCCAGTCCAGGGCTTTTGTGTGCTGGGAGTTTTTTGATTACTGCTTCAATTGCACCAGCTGTTATCAGTCTGTTCAGGCTTTCTGCTGCTTCTTCATTCAGTTTTGGAAGATTATATATATTTCTATAAATTTGTCCATTTCACACAGGTTTTCAAATTTCTTGGCATATGGTTGTTCATAGTAATTTCTTACAATCCTTTGTATTTCTGTGGTATCAGTTGTAATTTCTCCTCTTTCATTTCTGATTTTATTTATTGGGGTCCTCCCTCTTTTTCTTTGATGAGTCTGGTTAAAGGCTTATTGATTTTGTTTTTCTTTTCAAAGAACCAGCTCTAGGATTTATTGATCCTTTGAGTTGTTCTTTTAATCTCTATGTTATTTAATTCTGCTCTGGTCTTGATTACTTCCTTCCATCTGCTCACTCTGGGCTGTGTTTGTTGTTGTTCCTCCAGTTCTTGTAGATGTAGGGTTAGGTGATTTACGTCTTCAATTCAAAAGTTGAGTAAGCAGGTTAGCAGCAACTTTACATAGTGACCTCTCTTCAGTAAAACATACACACCTAAGAAGTAGTAAAATGAATTCTGTGTCTTAAAAGGCAAGAAAGTCATCTAAAGAAAGGGGAGTATAAAGTGAAAAGACACCAAGAAGAACAAACAGTATGAGAAAGCCAACTAATCACTTTACAAAGGTTCAGAGAGGTGAATTTTTTGAAGTTTTTTATTGTAATCTTTGTGAATACTTATTATTTCAACATGAAAGTTCCCTTCCTCGTACTTTAGCCACGTGGTTGTTTCTACTTGGAAACACCTTCCCACTTCTCTTAGCTTATGTGAGCCTTAGCCTTCCTCAAGTTAAAACAAGGCTATATATGCTTTACCTCATTAATTTATGTAACTTCTTAAAAAGCCGTATAACATAGATAGTGTTACTACAATGAATGTGAAAACTGTGGTATAGAGAATTTAAGAATTTAAGCTTATTGAGTAATGGATCTGGAATCACACCCAGAGTCTCTGACTCTAGATTGTGTTCTTACCACTGTATATAGTGCCTCCCTATGAAATCATCATTAAAACAAATTATTTATCAGTAACTAATTCTACTTGAGATTTTTTAATTAGTTATATACATATGTATTATGTATTTTGTTTATTCAACTACATTGTGAGCTTCATAAAGGAAGAAAATGTACTGGATGTTTGTTGAGTTTTGATTAGCCAATTTACAATCATTTTTCTTCTGGTAGAAGTACCCAAATTTTCCCTTAAGGAAACACCCTATTCCATTTCTTTCATGCATATCCACCCTGTACTAGATGACCCTGATCATATTAGTCAGTATACACAAAACCTCTCAGAAACACATTGATTTAGGAGTAGACACCACTGATTCCAAATAGAGTGAACCCTTGAACTTGTGGGAGAAATTTCCTCAGAAATACACTCTTGTTTACGGAACGTAAACCTTGAAGAATATAAGCTTGAAGTTTTCAAATGAACTCAATCCAGCTTAAGAAAGAAAAAATAAAACAGAGAAGGCTAATCTGACAGAATCAAGAAATAATAATGATAAGGAAAGGGAAAAAAGAAAGGAAAAAGAGAGAAGAGGAAGTCAACAATAAAAATGAAAAAAAAAGAAAAGGAAAATGAAAATAGAAATTTGAAAAGTATAGAAAATTTTTTTCAGCATCTACAAAATGTTTTGCCACTGAACTAGTCACTTTTATATAGATTATTCATTCAATATTTTTAAAAATCTTGTGAGGCAGCAAACAAATAAAATGAGTAAGGCTTAAACTCAGATCTAACTCCAAATTTTAGTTTTAGTCACAACTTTATGCAGTTTCTTATAAGGTATGAAAACTAGCATAATATCTTTAGCATTTTTATATTTAGTAGGAAAGATAAATTTGGTTGATATTGATAATAATAATGTACTGACATAACATGTACTTCTTATAAACACAGTATTATTGCAAATTTTATTCTGAAAATAAAATATGTAGTTTATGTGTTAGAAGTATGTATTACAGCTCTAAGAAGAAACTAATTTTTTATAATAGCATCTTCAATTCATAATGATTGTTGCCATATTCCACTGTTATTTAAATTATCTCCCAAAACTTAGGGAATAGATTATACATTATAATTCCCAATATTTCACTTGCCAAGGAAATAGTATTCACTTTATACTTCAAGTTTCCACAGTGGGAAGATGGACTGTAGTGAGCATTTGTTGATTTTGTCTCTCTAGAACCACTTCCCTACGTCGTCTGGTAATAGAGAACTTTTCTCCTATGGACGGCACATACACTATGGCTCAAGTAAGCCTAATCCTTCTACCACTGAAGGGAGGGGTTACTCAGTTGGACCAATCAGAGGAACCCAGTTGCCCAACTCTGTCAGCCAAACTAAGCCTAACAAAATCTTCTTTATATTTTGGTCAAGAATAGTGGCCATTTGGCTTGCTTGTAAAAAGGACTTACATTAGAGGAAGACACAGAGAAGTGAGCTTTGAAAACATCCTCTGTAAAGGTTGGTCCAGATAAAGCTAAATACAGCCATACCCTTCAATTTTCCAGTTGTGAGAGCCAGAAATTTTCTTACTATACCTTGCAATCGAAAAGTGTTCTGAGTTTCAGTTTTATGTCCCTCAATGTCATGTCAATAAATTTAATTTTTTTTTAAAGATTAAAACAGAGAGCTTTTAAATCACACACACACACACACACA
Source organism: Mormoops blainvillei (assembly GCA_004026545.1). NCBI lineage: Eukaryota > Metazoa > Chordata > Mammalia > Chiroptera > Mormoopidae > Mormoops > Mormoops blainvillei. The sequence continues at coordinate 43,712 of PVJD01005151.1, read as the reverse complement.
AAAAAAAAAGCTTCCTGACTAAAACAGAACTAGCTGGAGCAGATAATTCTTTTCTAAGGACTTTTACAAGGACTGAAGAATTCTACAAATCAAGACTTTGAGTAAGATAACATCTCAAGTATTTGTGCCTCACTAATTAGAAATTATGCAAGAAAAATACAACTAGCAAATTATAACTCTCTTAAAAGACAACGGCTATCACATTAGCTTAAGAAACACTATTTCTTGTATAGGGATTTCTGACTTGGAGGTTGTGATAGAAAAATTATATGATTTTAAAAGAAACTAGGGCTTTATAAAGACATTTAAGAATTTTCACTGGCTTCCAAGGTAATCACAGAATTATGTCTACATGTTAGCAAAATTTGAAAATGCAACTTAAACTGTGGATACAAACAATACCGTTGTTTAATTATTTGTATAATGAAAACCCTGCCTCTTACCCTTCTCCGCTTTGCTGCTAAAATAGAATCTGCTGCACTTTGTTTGCTTCTCATCATAACTGATAGTAATTAGCAAGGGGAACCCAAAGTTTTTTCTTTCCTTTAAATTAAATATCAGAAGCACCAAGAGATTTTTAAAAACTCTCCTATGTTATATCTCATTTTACTTTAGATTTTCATAAAATCTACAGAATTAAATGTGTTCCATATAAAAAAAAATTCAGCCAAATAATGTGGAAGAGAATAAGGTTTCTGGCAGAGCAGGTAATTCTACTGCCTCCAGGAGGATTTCTAAATTCCTCTCTCTTTAAATTATATTTAGCCATCTAAGCTATTAGACCACTGGGAGTGTCTCAATGTCAATTGAGTTAAATAATCATAAATCGAGCCTTAATTATGTGCTAAAACAGTGCTAGAAACTAGTATTAAGAAACTAATTAAAATATAGGTCCTAAATGAAAGAAGCCTGTATTCTAGTATGGAATGCAGAAATTCAAACCAGAATTTACACAGAGTGATAGGAATTTTATTGTGAATGTGCAGAGCAGAAGTCAGAAGATGGTTAACTCTCTTCAGGAGAACTGGGGAAAGATAACCTGGTGCTGACCTTTTGACTGAGTTCGCTAGGGTCAGAGTATTCCTGGAAGAAGGAAAAGTATGTCAAAGGCCTAAAGCCATGAAGACACAACATAGTTTATTTTGAGTTAACAGGTTGGTATTGCTACAAAATGGTACACATTGAGAACTGGATAGAGACCAGGCTGGTGAGGATGTCAGGATCCACATCAGAAAGAATCTTTATGCTATATAGTCTTTTAAGACTTTATTCTTAGGAAATGAAGAATAAGACTAACAACAAAGTCTACAGGTAGGTATATATAAGTAAGGATGTTTTTTTCAGCATTGATTGTACTATTGAGCAATGGATACATCCAACCTTTTCTCCAGAAGACATTGGTTAAAGTTTACATTTCATCTGAATAATGATATGCTACAGGCAAAATTAAAATTCATTATATAAATTGAACAAAGAAATATGTACGAGATAATATAAGGTAAAGGAGAGAGAGTTTCAACACATGTTGAATCTCAGTTCTATTCCCAGTACTTCTTTAAGATAATTTTTTTCTTTTTCCCTCCAATTTCTTAACTTTTAAAATGAGCAGAAACTATTTTTTAAAAGATAAAAATAATAAAGCCATTATCATTTTCATTTCTGCCAAGTATTTAGAAGTTGGATTCTGCTGTCCAGTACTTTGATCTGTGGTGTAAGAAGATAAATATTACACTCATTTAAAGGTGATCTCCAAAGTATTAAGTGATTCATGAGTGCCACCCAAAATATGTTCATTTGACATCATCACTAATATACCTGATTACTAAAGCCAGAAATCTGGGAGTTTTTCTTAATTCTTTAAAGCACTCTCCCTCCCACATTCAAATACCTACTAAATGCTACCAATTTTATCTGTAAAATACTTATCATAATCATTCCTTTTTATCATCATTACCAAATTATAACTTAAGCATTCACTATGTCTTTACTGAAGTAATTCCTAATTAGTCTCCCTTTCAACAGGCTTGTTATTAGCAAAAGTATACCTCTCATAGTTGCCAAAATGGATGGCAAAGGACCGGAAGGTGAACATTTCATTCACCTGTTTAAAGCCCTTTGGGTTTTACTATCCATGACATAGATTCTGGATTTGTTAGCATAAGAAATAAGATCTTTTGTACCTAAATCTCTTAATTCTCTAGCTTCATCATGCACCAATCTCTGCCTGATACCTCATGTGTCATAGATACTTTCTGCTGGTAACTTCCAATCACGTAGGGCTATTTCTTACACCTCTGCCTTTGCTTATGAGCCTGACCTCCATTTCTAGAATCTGCTGCCCCCTACCTCATCCAGCCTAGTCACTGTTCAAGGGTCCAATTACCACCTCTTCTTAATCATACACTCATTCCATTCAAGCTGGAGCTTTGTACCTTGGCGCCTGGCTTTTATTAAAATATCCTGTCCACAACTCTGTTACTACAGCAATATGTTATTTGCAACTGTCTTTATGTCAGCTTCATCACACTAAATTAATCTCTTTAATAGAAGGTATTGTATCATAATCCACTTTGTGTTCTAGCACCTACCACAAAGCCTGGTTCATAGTAAGTTCTCAAATTGTTAAATAAATAGATGGAAAAAACAACTTGGAACAGTTTATAAATGCATGGGCAATTAGTAAACCCTTCACTCAAAAAGTAAAATTTTAATTATTCCTAAGGATTGGTAAAGAGGCAGACAGGCAAAGGAAGATAATTCCAAGTAAGATGGGTTGGGGGCAGGGGCATTTTTTCTAAAGCTTCCAGGCTGAAATGTATAAACATGTTCAAAGGAGTCTCAGTGTAACTGGAGTTGAAGAGTTTCTTCGGATGAAAACTTGGGTTTCTTTAAATGGAAACTTGGGATGAAAAAGTTGAAGCCCTACAGAATTAACACTAAGAAGTAACATTCTGCTAAAGAGAATAAGGAAATATTAAATAATTTTGAGTCCCTAGTACAATAACAGACACACACACACACAGAAACTACCTTATTATCATATCTTGATAGTCTCAAAACAGAGAGCACTAGAAATAAAATATAATGCATTAAATGCTTTGAAAATAGTTTAGGCTCGAATTAAGGTAATGAGAACAGGCCGAAACTGTATTATGTGATACGGAGAAATAATCTGTAGAAAATGCTGGTCAGTTAAAATTGAGGAACCGAGGGAAGGAGGCATAGAGGATGATCTGAAATGTTCAAAACTGGGAGGAAAACTGATTCAACTATTGTAAAGAATGGGGACCTCTAAAAGGAAACTTAATATTAGGAAGTCAATACAGAGGTTTGATTAATCCCAGGTTGTAATTAATGTGACTATAATATCCAAGTGGAAATATGTATAAACTTGCTGGAAACATGGACCTAATCATTAAGAGCAGCCCAGGACCAATGATACAGAGTTAAAAATTATATTCACAAAAACAAAATTACATACATCACACCCACTAGGATGGCTACAGTAAAAAGGACAAAACTATGTGCTGGCAAAATGGGGACAAACTGCCTCCTTCCTGCACTGCTGGTGGGAACATAAAATCATGCAGCCACCTGGAATACAGTTTCTTCAGCTTAAACTTATTATGTGACTGGGCAATTCAACATTTAGAAAACTACCCACAAAAACTGAAAACAGATGTCTACATAAAAACTTGATGATTCATAACTGTCTTATTCACAATAAAACAAAATTAGAAAAATCAGAGAGTCCACCAACCAGTTAATGGATAGACAAAATATGGTATACTCACATAAAGAAATACTATTCAATAAGAAAAAGGAATAAACTGTATAACATGGGTGAACTCCAAAAATGTTATGTTCTATAAACGAAGCCAAACACAGAAGACTACATATTGCCTGATTCCATTTACGTGAAATGTCTCCCCACAAAAGGTAAATTAATGTAAACAGAAAGCAGGTCAACTGTTGCCTTGAATTGTGGGTGGTTACAGGAATTAACTATAAATGGGCATGAGGGAACTTTTGGGGGTTTCAAAAAATATTCTAAAACTGGATTGTAATACTAGTTATAAAATCCTATATATTTACTAAAAAGCTATACTATAAGCCCACAGTAATGAAAACAGCAAGGTACTGGCATAAAAAAACATAGGTGGAATAGAATAAAGCCCAGAAAGAAATCCACACCTTTATAGTCAATTAATATTCAACAGAGGAAGCAAACACATACAACGGGCTAAAGGTAGTTTATTCACTAAATGGTGTTGGGAAAAGTGGACCACCTTCTTATACCACACAAAGAATAAACTGAAAATGGATCAAAGACTTAAATGTTAGACCTGAAACCATAAAAATCACAGAAGAAAACTCCGGCAGCAAAATCTCGGACATTGCTTGTAGCAATATTTTATCAGCTATAGCTCCTCAAGCAAGGGAGAAAAAAAAGAATAAAAGAATAAATGGGACTACATCAAACTGAAATGTTTTTGCACACCAACAAAATAAAAAGATAACCCACAGAATGGGAGAACATATTCACTGATACATCTGATAAGGGATTAATATCCAAAACTTAAAAAGAACTTAAAAACTCAACACCAAAAACCCAAACAACTCAATTAAAAAATGAGCAAAAGACATGGATGGACACTTCTCCAAAGAGGACATACAGATGGCCAACAGACATATGAAAGGATGCTCAATGTCACTAACCATCAGAGAAATGTAAATTAAAACCACAATGAGGTATCATGTCGCACCAGTCAGAATGGCTATCATCAATAAATCAACAAACAACAAGTGCTGGCAAGGATGCGGAGAAAGGGGAACCATTTTTGCACTATCGGTGGGAATGCAATTTGATGCAGCCACTGTGGAAAGCAGTATGGAGATACCTCAAAAAATTAAAAATGAATCTGCCTTTCAACCCAGCGATCCCACTTCTGTTCGAAAGAACCTAAGCACCCCTGTGTTCATTGCAGCATTATTTACAACCACCAAGATATGGAAGCAGCCCAAGTGTCCATCAGTAGATGAGTGGATAGAACAACTATGGGACATTTACAGAATGGGATACTACTCGGCTGTTAAAAAGAGGAAAGTTTTACCCTTTGCAATAGTATGGATGGGCCCGGAGAACGTTATGCTAAGGGAAATAAGCCAGTCAGAAAAAGATAAATACTATATGATTTCACTTATCTGTAAAATCTAATGAAGAAACTGAATTAACAAAGAAAATAGAGACAGGCTCATAGATGGAGAACAGGATGACAGCTGTTGTGGGGGGTGGCTAGGGGATAAAGGAATTGAGCAAAAAGGAGAAAGGACTCATGGGCATGGACAACAGTGTGGTGATTTCTGTGGGGAGGGGAGTATGAAGGCACTAAACGGTAATGGGAAAAAATACAATAAAGATTAAATCAAAATTAAAATAAACAGAAAATAAATAAAAACATTGAATTATACACAGAGAATCACTCTTATGATGTGTCGATTATATTTTAATAAAGTTAGCAAAAAATCATATTCTTGAAAATGATTATTGGAGTCTAGGAAGTTTCTGTAACCTCAAGAGAGGAGAGAAACTTTGAGAGCCAAGAGCTAAATTTGGAAGGGATTTTCCATATGAAAGGAAAAGAAGGTCAACTAATGAAGAAAACACAAAGTAGACTGAGAAGTAAGAAATAAGCCATAGAATTTTTTTTTAATCTACAGGAGAAGATAATTTTACGAAAAAAGTTCTCTGCAAAAACATTAAACACTACAGAGAGATTAAGTACCACGGGGACTAAGGATAACATTGGATTTGGCAGAATCTAATTGCTAAAGTTCAACTCAAGAACCTAGAAAAATACAGATAAAAGCAAAAAAAAATTTAACTAAAAAAAAAAATGCAGAGTGCCAAATAAATTCAACAGACGGTTCTTTAAAAAAAATCTAACAACATAGATTTTTTAAAGTAAAAGATCCAAGTTCATATCAAAAGAAATAAAGAAAAAGGATATACCCCAGACCTAGAAAAGTAAGTGCCCTAATTATTTTAATAGCATGTAAAACTATTATGCTAAATACATTTAAAATATCAAAGACAGTTAATTTTTCAGAAAAAGATGTGATTGTTCAAAATTGACCCAAGACGTGATTTTAAAATTATGTATAGACAATTATAATATAAAATGGGAATGCCATTTTTTAAGCTGCCTACAAAAGCACAATGGGCCAAGACCATTCCTCTAGAATACTCTTCCAACCCCCAGTCAGATAATGTGTTGCCTTGAACCATTACTTAGTCTCTCTACACCTCAATTTATTCATCTCTAAATTAAAGATAAATCACTATCCAGGCAGGTTATTATAAAAATTTAATAAAATAATATATATAAAGAGATTAATCTCTCAAGGTCAGAGAGAAAAATCAAGCGTCACTACCATTTATTCTTTAGTTTAAAGTCTATTTAATAGTGCTAATTCATTACATGTGATAGTGCCTTTTAGAGGCTCAGTGGTAGGATTTATAGACCAACATTTGGGTTGAACTAAACATACATGATTTTAAAAATCTGAGAAAAATTTCTCATATTAAAACCTTATATCTCTATGTCTCTCCCTTTATTAGGTCATCTTAACAGCAGAAGGTTGCATTTTGTAAGGATCCTAAACCCTGTCAAAAAACTCTTTAAAATCTGAAAATCAGCACAAAGCCTGTCATATAGTTGGCACTGAATAAACAGAAACTGCCATTATTTTTATTATAATTCTGCAATTAATAATGCACAAAATAATGATCCAGGTCAAATAATTGTAGTCTGAGAAAGCAATATTCAAATACTGACTCCGCCACTTAGTTGTTCTGCTTTCTTCAAGTTTGTCATACAGGTTAGGAACACTGAATTTTCTTATCTGCAGAGACAGAGCTTTGTTTTGTCATGTATGGTAACAGCAATTAAATTAATCATGGACAAGAACTCAATAAATAAAAATTCTTGAATCATAATTACTAGAGTCAAAAGAGTTGTAGAAAAGTCTCAAAGTGCTTCTAACATACATGAATAATGTTATACAAGGGCTTTCTTTTGTCATCTGCATTAGTAAATCTATTTTAGGCAAGTATAGTCAGTGCCCGTGCTTAGAAAGTTTGTAGAAAAGCAAGTAAAAACATAAGTTTCACACAAGGAGACCAAGATAATTAATGGAATGGAGTATGGATCCTAGAATAAAGGTTAAAACAAATAATGGCTGTTGAAGTACTAGAAAAATAAAGTACTAGAAAAATGAAGGTTGGTCTATAACTTTATCAATGACTTTGAGTAAATAAAGTTTTTGTATTTATTTCTGTTTCAAATGATAGAGAAATTTTTATGCTTTTAGAGAGTTCCAAAGGATAGTAGTTTACTTTTAAAAAAGGTGGATTTGAGATCACCTCAGAAAAATTCCATGGCAATGATTGATATAACACAGTAATGAATTACTAAAGGAAATTAAAGAAGTGCATCTCAAGCCATCTTTTGCTATTGCCTAGCTTTATTTTGGGGGAGATGAAGATAAGTAAAAGAGGTTTTGTTTTATATAGGATTTACTCTATTAAGAAAAGATGCTTTTGTGGGATCCGAGATAATGGCAGAGATAATGGCTTCCACTGAAGCTACACCCATCTCCCAGGACCAAACTGGAATTACAACTAAATTATAGAAAAATCATCTGGAATAACCAACTGAAGACTAGCTGAAGAGAAGTTTACATCCAAGGGTTTACAGAAGAAGCCACATCAAGGCTGATAGGAAGGGCAGAGTGTGAGAAAGGTTGGGCACCATTCCCATGGGCAATGGCTGAAGCTCTGGAAGGATATCTCAGCTGTGAGGGCTTCCCCATGAGAAGCATGGCATCTAAAGCCCAAGCTGGGTTCCCTAGCCCAGAGCATTAGAGATGGGAAGAAGCACCCACAACACCTGGTTGTGAAAAGCAGCGGGGTTTCTGTCTGCCAGAGAGAGATAAGAGTCTGTTAGCGACACAGGCACCCTCTTTAAAGGGCCAACATATGAAATTGTGTTTGCAGCCAGTCAACTTGGGTTCCTGCGGAGGGAGGGCTGCGTGACTAGAGTTACATGAGGAGAAGGTGACAAAGATCTCCATACACCCTAAAATGCCCACTATGCATTTGCTCCTAGCATCTCTAATTTCAAATGCGAAATACAAAACACAGCTGAAGATGCAGTTTGATGAGAAAGTCACTATCTTGATACTTTTGCTTTTCTTTCCATTTATCTCTTGCTCTCTTATGCTTATTTGCATGCAGCCTAAACCCCACATTCCATTGTACTACTTTTGTACCATTTGCACGGTTTTTAGTGCACCAGTTTGTTTCCTTTCCTCTTTCCTCAAAAGCAAATTAATTCAACAATTGAATCAGAATTAATAAGGATTAGGGCAGGTCAACGTTATCAAATACAGAAGGAAAGACGGGAGAAATTGGTAAAATTTGACAATATTTATAAATAAGAAGGAGTGGCAAAATAGCAGACAAATGAGAAAGACAGATAAATTATGTCTGTCTCATCACACTCACTCCTCTTCCATATGCTGCGTATCACCTCTAGCAAGTACCATACTCCAGCTCCAAGACAGTGGGAAGCAAAGGATTTCCTTGGAAACTGTGGGTCTGCACTGCTTCTCATCTCGCCTTTGCAGGCCCACATTTAGAAAAACAAAAACGCTCTACAGTAACCAAAAGTTCACATCAGCTTGCTTATTCCTCCTCCAGGCCTTATTGCTAGGCAGATTTTTCTCTAGCCTATGGAAATGTTTTAGTGTTAATTTGTTCATGGTTTCTATCACACTCCCTTGCTAAGGTACTAAAAAAAGGAATTAACAGAAATTCATGGAGTGCCATCAGCGACATTTTCACAAGTGTTATAGAAATGATTATGATAAAGATTGCAGACTAAGTTCTTCAACTAATTTAGTTCACTGGGTGCTACAGAAGATTAGTCATAGTCCAAGTGTGTATGTCAAATGAAAAATTCAAATTCTTAACATGTTGGTCCCAGAATCAAACCATTATATCAATCCTGAATCCATGAAAACCTCCCTATTTTTTCCATGTGCAACTCTGTCCTCAATTGCTATTTGACTGTGGTTCATTAAGATGTATACATGTTCCATTTCATGGCTTAGACTACAATTTTTGTGACAATAAATAATATAAATGTATTTACAAGGACACATTAAACCTGTACATTTAGCTTAAGTTATTTTGTCTGACTTGGGCCCCTCTAAAAATTTATGTTCTCATCTCTGGAGAATAAGTTTGAGAGTAAGCTTGCAACCACTTGTGATCTTCTGAGAGGCTTAATCACAGAAGAACACTATAAGCGAAGAACAACTGAGAATATATTTTTTAAAAATAAACTGATTGAATGTAATCAGAAGCTTTCAAAAAAATTTTCAAGCTCAAAGAATTATATTCATTCAACATAAGTGTATTAATCAGCTCAGGGTGCCACACACACACACAAAAGTACTATAGACTGGATGGTTTAAACAACAGAAATTTATTTCCTCACAGTTCTGAAGGCTGGAAGTCCAAGGTCAAGATACCAGCATACGCAGTTCTGTTAGCAACTCTGGTCCTGGTTTGCAGAGGGCACCTTCTCTGTGTGTCCTCACATGTCAGAAAAAAAGAGAGAGGGTAAACTCCCTGGTATCTCTTCTTAAAAAGGCACTGGTCCTATTGTAAGAGCTCCACCCTCATGAACTAATCTCAGCTTAATCTCCCAAAGTCCCAATCTCCAAATAACTATCACATAGGGAATTAGGGCTTCGATATTAAATGGAGGAGGCAAGGACATTTCATTTCATAGCCATAAGCTGGAATTAACTGTTTGGCAGCCACATTAACCTGCTAACTCATCTTGAACTCAGTGGAACTTGGACGCCCTGTGGCTTCGCACACTTTGCTGCTGTTAAGCCCCTCACTCCCATGCTTATTTGGGCAGTGCGTCTAGAGTTAATAGTGTAGAACACTATAATAATTAACATTTAATTTTACATTTTTTGTACCTTATCAATCAGTCCATGATTATCAGACCCCTGGGGTAAGGAAATCCCAGCTTTTTATTATCATCGCATGTAATAAGCTTGTGTTCATATGTCCCTCTGAGTAACTGAAATGGTAAATACAAAGGGAAGAGGGGAGAAATCCAGGGCCTACCCGTGGAACCCGTGGAACTTTCCTTATTGTTATATAAACCTTTATATAACAAATATTTGTCGATACCCTTTGGGTTCTGTCATTCAATAAGTCCACCAAGCTGTAACCATGTAAATTCTATATTTTATCTTACCCATAGGAAAATTATCAGGTATCTTGTAAAATGCCTCAAAATTCCAAGTACACTATGTCTATGTCATTTTTTGGATCTTTCATTTCAGTAAACCTGGCAAAAGAATTGAAACAGGGTAGACTAACACATTTTGCTCTTAGTAAATTAATGCTAATCTTTTCTTAAATATTGTTTTTTCTAACTCTATGAATCTATTCTAATCTAAGTTTAGTCTACAATGGCATTTAGTTTATTTCGAATTTCTACATTTATACTGCTCATATTTTTTCTATGTCTAGATTTATTTACATAGTTCATTTCCATAAAATAATTTTGCAAGTAACTTCTTTGTTTCTTGAATGCGGACTGAACACTTAAGAAGCTCTTCAAAAGTAGTTATTAAATGAATAAGTGAACAGCATTCCCTTATGGAGCAGCTGTAGGAGGTTAGCTTTGAGTTATGGGAGAAGCAACTGGTGCAGAAATTTTAAGTTAGAGTGGTAGGTATTCAGGAAGCAGGACAGAGTTAAAAGGGGGGACATAGCATGACAACTGAAGAACACACAGGGAGAAACAAGGAGAAGATTCAAAAGAGAATCAGGAAAGATGGACAGTGTTGGTGCAGTTATTGTACACCTTGGGAATCATTATAGGTGGGGCAAAAAGCAGTAAAAACCAAGGACAAATTAAATTGGTTTAAAAAGTCTGTTAAGAGAAAGGCAAACAAATGGTGAAATAATTTTTAAATATCCAGATAGCAAATACACAATAGAGATAAAATTGTGGCTAACTCTGTCAGATGTTGTCTCCTGAGGTTATTATTCTGAGTAAATTTAAAACTATAGGATGGTAAGGTGAACTTGAAGATCAGGACACACCTGATATTATTGGTCATTATTTCCTCTAAGTCTTCAGAATTATGCTGATGTAATTTCACTCGTAGCTTCACCAGCTACCCTTTATTTCAACTACAGTATTTCTATTCTCTCATTTTTTTAGCTTACTTTTTCTCAATTAAGATTTTGTGAGAAAAAGTAATGCAACAGAAATGTTTGTAAACCACCGATTTTTTTTTTTACCAGACTGCATCCAGCTCACTAGTCCAGTTATTTTCTTGTGCAGTGCACTAGCGCTCTCCAGCCCCCGCCCCAAATAATGTTCAGGTCCATGCTCCATACTCAGAAATTCATTCAGATAACTTGCTAAATAAAGGACCACCTACTTGAAATTTCCACCGCTTAACAGCAAAGCACCTGAAGGTTCTTTGAAATGAGTTTTCAAATTCTTAGAAAGGTACCCTCCAACTGTCTACAACAAAACCCTAGCGGGTGGGCGGGGCAGTGAAGAACAAGGGCTGGGTGGAGGCGGGGGCAGCTGGGACAATTGTAACTGAACAACAATTTAAACAAAAACAAAAACCCTAGATACTCTGAGTTTTATTTTATCTTTCCAAAATATCCATTTATAACAACTACAGACACAGGCAAAACAAACAAACAAAAAAAAACCTGATACGCTTGAATTGTTCCCCAATCATCAAAAACCCATTTTATTTAAAAATTCAATTAATTGCTCATCCTTATTATCAATCTGATGAGAGTACATAGAGCACAGATTTAAAAAGTTATTCTTCTATTACCTTATAAAAATCACTTCGAAGGCAGGGGCTTGAGGAACCTGGAGTTAGAAAAGCAGCAGAGTAAACGAGTCCTTCCTCCTTTCGGGGAGGGGGGGAAAATCCACTATCTTAATCTCTAGTCACCAAAGACAAGATTCTCTCTCTGTGGACCTATGTTGCCACTTAGATTTATGGCGACAATACTTCCTGGGTCTCTAGATTTATGCCTGAGACTAAAGTTGCACAGGCGGCCATTTACATTTCTTCAGAAGACTTTTTAACTCTGTAGCTCTAACAACTGCTTTGGAGCAAAGGCAAATTAGGTGACTTTGAAGATCAAAGTCTTGCATTTTGTGTTTCTTCCGTACCATTGCTATACCATGTGCAGCTGACACAGCCTGAAGATACAGCATGATATACCATATGTGTTTAAGGGTGGGGAACAAAATCAACCTGAAGGAGCTGACAGACGCCTTCAATACACCAATTTGTGTACAACTGTTGACTTTCTCCTTTCCTTCAAGAGCCAGAAGGCAGCATCTGACTACTTATTTTAATATCTGAGTTTATTTCATTAAATATAGTACGCTTATAGTGAGAATTTAAGGTTTTATTATTAAGTACAAGATTAACTACAGCAAATTAACCCTCTGGAGAATAAAAAATGGTCCAATGCAAGAAATAAGGAAAGGCAATAAGGCCACCCGTCCTCACATTCACAAAGTGGATCAGAACTGCTTTCAAATGATTATGGTGTAAATATTTTTTTAAAGATTTTACAGTGATTTGAACTGTTTAAGTAGTAGTAAAGCTATTAAAATGGGACTTTAATGAAAAATAGTCATCTTTTAAATTACTATGACTTGAGCTTAAATTTCAGAGATCTAATTGAATGGGGAGAAATGCAAGGAAATGACCCCTCAGTTTAGAAGGCTCATGATCTTTTCAACTTAGAGAGCCTATGATTTTATTCGCTGTGATTTACTGATCACAACATTAGTAAAATTGAGGAAGAACAAATAGGAAAGCATAAATAAAAGGTTTTAAAGATGTTCCTTTTATATAATTTCACTGAACTTCTAAATATTCATTTATTCATTGAAAAAACACTTTTTGTTGCTATTCAGAACAAGCTCTCAGTGCTCACTCAGCATGTTGGTTATAAAGAAGAACAAGCCGTGGTCTTTGTCCTCAAGTTCCCCATACATAGGTTGGAAGGCTGTCACAAAGAGATCATCAGAAAGCCGCGCAGTGAGAGCAATGACACACAAATGCAAAACTATGAGAAAAGCTCAAGCAAGCCTCATCCGAACAAAGCAATGAAAGCAAGTAGGGGAATTGAGGAAGGCCTCCTTAAAAAATCAGGACCTGACCTGAAGCTCAAAACATCAGCAGGAATTCTGTGAAGGCAGGCACGTTAAGAAAGTAGAAATGGTATTGGAGGTAAGGGACAGCAGAAGGGTGGGAGGATGGAGCTGGCTGGTGCCAGTGACGGAGTTCCTTTTATGATACATTACTGAGTTTGAATTTTACCCTAAGAGAATTAGGACTCCTTTGAAGTGTTATACCCCAATAGGTGACATGATCAAATCTGAGTTTAAAAAAGATCACTTTGGTGACAGAATGGAGAGTTAGTTAATGATAGCAGGATAAGGATGGAGGCAGGCAGACAAGTTAGAAAAATATTGCATGAGATGATTACAGTTAAACCAAAGCAGTGTTATAAAAACAGAAAGAAGGGAACCCATCCCAGAAAAATGTAGTTGGGAAACTGGCAAGACTTCATAATATGTAGAGGACAGTATATAAGAAAAGGGACGTCTGTAGGGACCCCCTGATTTCTTGTATAGCTTCTGGAGCAATGTCATCAAATAAGACAGAGAATATAAAAGGAAGAGACAGTTACAGAAGAAAAACAAATGTGCTCACATTTAGAAATACTGAGATTGTAGTGATAAGGCATCCAGGTAGGATTATCTCGGTGGCAGGTGAATATAGGCTAAACTATAGAGGTCCAGATTAGAGACACCTTGATTTGGAATTCTTTAGTAAAGGCTAGAGATGACATGAGAATGGTCAGGTTCTCTCAGACAGAATATGACCAGGAAATTAGGAGCTCAAGAAGCACTCAAGGTGACTTCCAGCCTTCAAGAGGTGAGCAGAAGAAGTTCCCAGGGCAGAAATTGAGAAGTTAATGCCCATTCATCAAAATTACACACGAGGTTTAAAGAAGCATGTGCATCAATAATCCTAATAGCTTACATTTTCCTTTAAAAAAATGGCAATGAGGGTTGCAGATATTTAAAGGCATAAGCCCCACACATTGAATGTTTCTCTACCTAAATTTTTATTTCTAAACATAAATTTCACTGAAGTTATTAAGATAGGACTTCAGGTGGTGAACATACAGTACAATATACAGATGATGTGCTATAGAATTATACACTTGCAAAAATAAAAATAAAAAGCACTCATCTTACAAATCAAAGTCTTCTTCAAACACTTATACATTTTATGTTGGAAACACTAAAAATAATTATTTGAAGAGTGGTAATGAAGAATTGAAAGGAGAAGAACTTTGAGAGTTTGGCAGCAATGGCGCAAAGGAAAACAACAGGTTTATTACCAGATGAAGAAAAATAATAAATAAGTTGCTCCCTGCTTTATTAGTCAGGTGTTAGCTTTATATAAAAGACCATATTGCAAAATTCTATGCACAAAGACAAGTTGAAGTTTTCCTTCGGAAAATCAATTATATGTTTCTAGTACTTATTATTTTTCCAGTTAAATCTCTGCTCCTGTCCTTGTCACTTCACATCTGGTATTCCAAAACCCATTCCTTACCACCTGTCCCAGCCTTCTCCTCAATCTGTCCAAAATCTTACAGTTAAACCATCATTAAAATATCTTTTTAACCATAATTCTTTCTTTCTTAAGGTTACTTTTCAATGTAATCATTAGGTCTTAAGTCAACATTTTCTCTGAGCCGTCAGGGACATTCTGGTAACATCTTCTTAATCTCAAATCAGAAAGCTGGACCTTATAACAAATATATATATTTCTATTGTAACAAATGGTAATTTATTATGTCTTGCACAATCAAAAGAGAAACAAAAATAGTAACATGTTTTAGATGTGTAGTTATTGAAATTTTTCTATCCCTTGATAGATGTTATTCTTAAATAAAGATGGAAGAAATTGAGATCCAGAAAGTTTAAGGGTCTTATTATATAAACTCACATACGGTCAAAATAAATACCAGAGAACAATTTCCTCAACTACTTACCCAATGCTTTCTCTGTAACAGTAAAATGTATGCTTAACACTCCCTGGTATTAATGCTAGTAAGAAAAGGGGCCAACATTACTGTTTCTCTATAATACATCTGGCACTGAGCTACATAAATTAGACAATAATTTCCCTTAATTTTCTCAACAACCCATCGTTTCTTTTGAAGTATTAGGACACAGACAGTACATGAGCCAGCAATATTAGTCATTATAGAAATAATAAAATAGTATAATTCATTTCATAAGTAATAGTAGAATAATTTGAAACTATGTTTCTTAACCCAGAGTCTGAGCTCTTTCCACCTAACTGCATTACCTCACACTATAAAAAGCTTCAACTCTATATCCATCTGTTACATTTACACAACACATTTTAATTGAGGGGCTATTGTGTCACATATTTCAGACAGGACTAGTGTTACAGAAAGAAAAATGACATAAGCCCAGAACTTGACTGACTATCAGTGTGGGACAAAGCCGACAAGTAAACACAGCAGAATATACAGATTTTTTCTTTGGTAACAATGGGGAAGGAGTAGAAATAAAAGAAATTTTGTTAAAAAAGAATTATAAGGAGTAACAGAAGTATAAGTCAGTGATTGCCCCGTAATAAAACTCTCAAACCAGTGATTCACAAATCTTTTGTTATACCTTAGGACATGTTATTAAAACCATGGGTAACATATATCTCAAAGACACTAAGGACAAATTTTAATCCACATAACAAACAACTGGTAGAAGAGGGAGACTAATCATGAAATTAAATAAATGATAGTATCTCACTTGTATCAAAGTCAGGAAGCATTGTCCTGCAAGGGATGAAATATACTGACTGGATTTGGTGAAACTTTGAATGTAGAATTGATAAGGTAATTTGCATGCATGGCTGTTTAGTAAATGGTCATTAATTATGGCAGTGAGAAAGAAGGAGGTGTTGTGCTCTTGGAAATGAATACTGAAATCTTAAATAAACTGAAAACAGAAAGCAGAATCATACTCTGTATAAAACATCTACTAGCCGTCTGTCATTTAATCAGTGTAATAAAATTATACAGCTCAAATATCATTTTCTACTGCTGTTGACTCTCCTGCTGCTAAATTAATTGCCTATTTTTTAAAAGTACAAGAATTTAACAAACAGAATCCCATAAAAGTCATCCTATTGTTCTGAAGGAATTCAATTATCAATAAATGTTTTATGAACCTACTATGAGCCAAGCACTTAATGTAAGTTTCCTTGACAAATGGACAAAATTTTGGAAAGATTGGCCTCACTGAGTACAGAAACCATAACCTATTCACTCTGCATTACTTTCATACAGATTAAATAAAGTCACATTTGTAACCAGTTTAGATAGCTATTTATCAAGTGTGGATTTAAGGAGTCTTATTCTTGATAAATTCAAAATCTATTTGAAACATATGGGTTCATTATTTCAATCCAAATTCATCTTTTTCAAGTCTAATTGAATTGGTTTTGAAACATGAATTTAGAAAGGCAAAAAGACTAATCAAAGAGGTTCCTAAGACTTCTTGCCCCTGGAGAAACATATGGATGTTATTTAAAATCAATTCAGAAAAAAAGACAGGTTGAAATTTCTTATTTAAATCAAAGCTTGTCTTTGCAGTTTTACACACTCACTGCATGATGATTAGAAGATGTACATCAGATGGAGTTCACTTTAGCAATCAACACAAGCTGACTCTGGCTGATGTAAGCAAATAAAAAGAATTTTTGAAAGATGCTGGGGGCTCCCAGATTTGAATCACTATGAAGACCAGAGAAGAGAAAGAACCAAGTAGCAAAAACAAAGCCAGAGCTATAGCCAAAATCCAACCATAGACACCACTAATTTCTTGGTCACACGTCTCACCTTCCCAGATAATTGGCACTAGAGCCTGGGTGACACCACTTTCCACTTGCACATCCAAGAAGGAGTTTTCCCCTGTGCTCACTACTTGACATCGCTTGCTTTTGTTTTAAGGTCCACAGTGAGTGGTCTGATTGGCTGAGCCCAGATCACAATATATGGCAATACACACTGTATGGAAAGTTTTAAAGATAAATATTAATAACAAGGTGATATTCATGTTTGACACTGCAAAATTTGCCATACAATTTTTGCCTCTTATTCTCCGATTTTGCAAAAATTTTTCCACTTCTATTTTATTTCACAAGTCTATAAGGTGCACCTTCTCATGGAATTTAAAGTCACATCCTTATCCTTTAGGACTTGAATATACCTGTGTTAAGATATAATTAGGCTCCTTTGTATTGAACAGAAAACCTCCAGAATGATACTGATTTAAACAAGAAGAATTTCCTACTCCTCACAAAACGATTTTGGAAATCAGCTGCCCAGAACTGATATGGTAGCTCTATAATTACAATAAGATCAATACTTTTTTCTTCCATTACACCATCAACAGCGCATTATAGTCCAAAATGGTTGCTAGGACACCAATGATCACATCTGTGTTGCAGGCCAGCAAGTGAAAAAGTGGAAGGACCAAAATGATGTTGACCTCTTCCCATGTAAGGAGCTGTTCGGGAAGTCACACACTAAAAGTCTGCTCACACCTTATTGGCCATAACTTAGTCACCTGTTTGTATCTAGCTGTTAAAGAAATAGGAAATACATATTTAACGTGGGTAGCAGCGTGCCCAGGCTAAAAACTGAGAGTCTGATGATAATGTAAATGGGGGTAAGTGGTCAATGGGAAAAGAGGGGGTGAAATAGAACTGTCTCAAGCAATTTCGTTTTACTGTTCTCTCAGTATTCCGTATGTGGTCTTTCTGTCCCACAAATAGAATTGGCTGAATAAACAGCATCATTTTCTGGAATACACACAATTCTTTAAAAGTAAGCCTCTGTATTAACTATTCATTATTTGCCTCCCCAAGTACTATTACCTGCTCTCCAAAAGCAATACCTAAATTGTTTTAAGGAATTGTTCTTCCCTCAGTCTCAACCATATGGTTTTCTGTGCTCTGCCCTTAATTTCAGGGCACAGTATAGCCCATCACTCTGGTCCTAATATCTGAGTCAGTAACTAGTATCTTATTGGGGCTAATTTCATCCAATAAAAGAGGAAATCGGGGGGCAGAGGTTTCTGGGGGAAAATCAGCCAGGTGACAAATAATTTTTGTACATATACAATAAACCGACTAGTGTTCTAGCTACTTAGAATCGAACAGAGCATTGATTCACATGCAGACAACAGCAAAAAATAACAACAAGGAAAAAGAAACTATTCTAAATAGTTCAAGCAGAAAGGCATTTACTACAGGGTAATTGCAAAATCATTAGAGGAGCTGAAGGATCCAGACCAGGTCTAGCCTTTAGAAATGATTCAACGAACACCTTAAAACAACTGACCTAATACAGCAGGTGCTTTCCGTGTTACCAGGAAGCCGGGTAGTCAAGGTGCTGCTCCTCCAACTACTGGTTCCTGTATCACACTGTTTCCTCCAAGATCCAGGCATCAGGGAACCAGCTGTTGGCCCCAAAATCGTATCACCTCACTACAATTCATGCCCCATGTCCAGCCTCTTGATACTCATGAGACAAAGGTTGGACACTGAGAACTCTAACACTGATGCAGAAAAATCAAACGAGCAAATAAAACCTCCATGGCTGTGCTTACCTGCAGAACCAGCTGAAGTAACAAAGTGGAGACTGACTTCTTTCCACTTTGCAAATCTTACATTGGCGGCTTTGTGGTAGAAATGTATCTTCTGAAAGGGGGTCTAGAAACTGTCTTAAACTTCCCAGTCTCAGAAACGAAGTTTGTTACACAGGAATAGATATGAAGCTTTTGCATCCAGTCTGCAATATCTGTCACAAGCTATCAACGAGATAGATGGAGTCTCTGTCTTCAACGATATTTAAGTTAAGAGCTTTCGTCTTCACAGGAGATTTCCTTTTCTTTGGGAGTGTTCAACTACAGTTTACACACTGCATAATGAGTCTTTGGTCAACAGCAGTCTGCATGTATGGCACTGGTCCTGTCATTAAAATGGAGCTGAAAAACTGCTATCGCCTAATGACGACATCGTAGCTGTGACAACGTCGTAGCTGCCGTAAAGGTCATAGCTGTCGCAAAAGGCATAGTGCAACGCATTACTCACGCATTTGTAGTAATTCAAGTGTGAACAAACCTACTGTGCTACCAGTTGTATAAAAGTATAGCAAATACAATTATGTACAGTACATAGTACATGGTAATAAATGACTGTTACTGGTTTATGTGTTTATTGTACTATGCTTTTTATCATTATTTTAGAGTATATTCTTTCTACTCACAAAAATTTTCACTGTAATACAGTATGTTGTGATACACTGGCAGCAGCTTAATACATCTCGTATTTACCACTTCTCTTGATTGCATCACTTTCTTTGTGCTTAATTTAATCTGGTGTTTTGTACAGTAACGTGTTTTACAGGCTTATAGCCTAAGAGTAACAGGCTGTGCCGTATAGCCTAGGTGTGTAGTAGGTTGTACCATCTAGGTTTGTGGAAGTGCACTCTACGATGTTTGCACAACGGCAAATTGCCAAATGGCACATTTCTCACAACACAGGCCAGTCACCAAGTAGTGTATGGCCAACTGAACAGTAAGTTGGCCCTAATGCTCTGGTGGCCTTTGTAAGGAAGCAAACAAAAATATAAACCTGTAAATGCCTCAAGGTTACTCAATAAAAACTCTAAGGACAACCAAGCACTAACGGCCAGCTATGCTTTAAGTCATAGCCAATCGATAATTTCCTTACCTTGCTTCCGCCTTTTCTCTGCAAGTGTCTCCCTGAGCTCCTATCAGAGGAGTGGTAATAAAAATTTCTGGTTTGGCACTGCTGAAATCAATTTGTGCTTAAATAAATTCTTAAAATTTTTAATATGCCTCAGTTTCTCCTTTTAACAGGAGCAACCAGAATGGGTCTACATTCTGGATAAAGTGGTGAGTATAGGTGACGCGCTGACTTCTCTCAGCCATTTAACTATCTTGAGGAAGAGAGCCTGAAAATGACACTAATCAATGGGGCAGAAAGGACTTCATGGAGAAATATGTAGATGGAGCTTTGATGGCCTCATGAACCTCTAGATTGGGCAATGCCTGAATCCTGTCTTCCTTTAATCTCTCTGTTAGCTCAGCCAAAATATCTTCTTTTGGGGTCAGCCACTTTGATTTGGGTTCTCCGTCTTTGCAACTGATTCTTATTCATATAGAATTTTAGAGCCAGAAAAGGGCTATTGAAAGAGATTTAAGTTAATGTGCAGAATTGGATCATGTGAAGTGGTGAGAAAAGTAATGAGGACTCAGTTATCTGGAGCTGAGAAACTGGCAACATTTGTTATATATATGAAAACTCCGTGTTAAACCAGTAGTGGTTGTAGCTTTAGGCTCGGACTTTGTATCTATCGAAGCTGAAGCATTCAAAAATTTAGTAGAAACTTTTGAAGATATTCACCTTTTTTGCCAATATGCATTAGCTCTTTACCATATACCAGGCACTATTCTAATAGTTTATTTGTATTAGTTTATTTACCTCTCAAAATAACTGAAACAGGTATAATGATCTCCATCTTACTGACGAGGAAGCTGAAGCAGTCTTCTCTAAGCACCGATGGGAAAGTGAATAGCCTGGGCCAAAGAAGGGAGAATGCTCACTTTTCTCAGAGTGATCGTTTTGGTCTGCTCCTAGCCACCAGAGCTGACTGGCAGTTGACTGTGCACAGGTGGAAGAAAACTAAATTACACCCTATTAAAAGTAGGTTTAAGAAAAATCATGGGGAAGAGATATCCCTTTGTATTGGAGGGGGATTTGTTTTGGGATGCCCCACAGATACCAAAATCAGTGTATGTTCATGTCCGCCATATAAAATGGCATAGAAAATTTACAGTTGGCAGGCTCTCCTTATCCAAGGAGGTTGGTGGAGTCCAGATGAAAACTTTGTGGGTTTGAAGAGCTGACCACATTAGCAAGTGATAAAACTGGGGACCTGAGACAACTCTTATTACCTAGGCACTGCCCAAGTATACTCTTGAGCATTCACTAACTGAAAAGGGGACCATCCCCTCTTATTGCAAAGATGTAGATGAGAGATACTCTCACCCTCACCCCATTGGCCTCGTGCCCCTCCAAGAGGAGAACAAGGCCCAGGTCATTCTACCAACACTTACTCCTGGGAAACAAATTTCTCAGGCCTGGTTGTTAATTCAAAGACCATGATCCAAAAACATTGTCTGGTTTTGTTTACTATCCCTGGCAGTTTAATAAAAGGACTTTAAATTCTGCTTAAAATTCAATTACAGTATTAAGGAAATAGTTTGAGGGCAAAAGCGTTCAAATAATTAGTGAGGAATTAAGAATGCTGATAGCTCTACCCCAAGGCATTTCTCAGGCCCCACACCAAGAGAAAGAATACTACGTGGAGCCCAAAGGTAAATTCCATTCAAATTCCTATCCAGGATGTGATTACAGTGATAATGGGTAAGGGAAATAGCTGGGCGGGGGTGGGGTAAAAGCACCAGAGAGGCTGATTAAAAATTTACTCTACTCCCAGGTCAAGAAGTCTGCATTATTCTAGTCCAGCAGGAAACATGTGTGTGACAGACCATTCATTAAAACAGGAGTTCCTCCTTATCCGCCGAGGTATGTTCCAACACCCCCAAGTGGATGCCTGAAACTGTAAATAATACACAATCCTATATATATGATTTTTTTCTATACATATATACCTATGATAACATTTAATTTATTAATCAGGTACAGTGAGAAATTGATAACAATAACTAATAATAAAATAGAACAGTTGTAACAATATACTGTAACAAAAGTTATGTGAATATGATCTCTTTCAAAATATCTTATTGTATTGTACTCACATTTTTATGATGATTTACAATAATAAATTGTCTTATTAAATCGAGAGCATTCACCTTTCACTTAAAGGTAGCACTTTATGGCTTCTCTTTGGCATATCCGGATTGCCAGCATCACTAACTCTTGTGATCTGGGGACATTATTAAGTAAAATAAGGGCAACTAGAATGCGAGCACTGTGATACCTTGGCAATCGATCTGACAACCATAAGAGCTACTACGTGACTAACGGGCAGGTGGTGCGGATACACGGACAAAGGGATGCTGCACATCTTGGATGGGACAGAGGATGGCAGTATGTGATTTAAAACTTGAATTATTTTCTGGAATGTTCCATTTTATATATTTGAACCATGGTTGACCACAGGTAACTGAAACTGCAAAAAGTGAAAATGCAGATAGGGGTCGATTGTTGTATATATTTTTATTTGTTATTATTTGTCAGATTATCGCATAATAGGACGCTAGATCTGGACAAACCCAGAATGTGGCTCACTGCTTAGAGCAAAGGGCAGCAAACTACATCGTGTGGACCAAACCTTCCCGCCCCCACCAACTGCATTTGTAAATAAAATTGTATGGAAACACAGCCACAGCCATTTGTTTATGAACTGTCTGTGGGCTGTTTGCACACTACACTTTAGTAGCTAACAGAGTTAAGTAACTGCCACAGAAACAGTATGACTCACAAAGCATGAAGTATTTAAGATCTGGCACTTAGAAAAAAAAATATGTGTCTACCCCCTAAACTAAAGAATCCTAGTTTTGGATCTGGATGCAGCAGTGTGATCGTTTCAGTAGTAGTACAACCACTCACACTTTCTATGGTTCCCTAGAAGGACTCACAAGACCCAGAAACGGTTATACTCAGGTTAATGATTATCACAGAAAAAGGATAAAGAATAGGATCAGCAAGAGGAAAAGACGCAAGGAGTGGAGTTTGCCAGGAAGTAGGCACAGGTTTCTACCGTCCTCCTTCATGGAAGCCACACAGGGTGTACCGTTCCTCCAACAATGAGTTGTAGCCCACTTGAGCCTCAAAATGGAGACTGTTACAGGAGACTGGTTAGGTAGGCATATTCACCTGTATGGTCAGCCATGATTTCCAAAACTCCAAATGCCCAGGAGGAAACCAGTGTCCACCAGAAATCATACTGTTTATACAAGCTATCTTGACGAGTTGGTGTAGCATTGTTGGTGTCCCAGGTGTACGAACAACTTTATTAGCTTGTAAAAGAGGGAACATTCCAAGGGGTATGTATGATCCCAGTCACATAGCAGGTCCTCCTGAAGATATGCTAATGTTGAACGCCTGGCCTGATGTGCTCATTCTTTCCCACTCAAGGATGCAGGTTTGGGTGGTCTCCTTGGAGGGAAGATGGGACAAGTTCATTTGAAATAGGCCTCAACGAACCGTCAAGGGAAGAGGACTGCGTATGGATGTGATCTAGTCAACTGGTAACGAACATGCCTGCCTCCCTAGCATCTGTCCTCTGAAACAGTACCTGGATTTGTTTTGGAGAACCACCTCTGAGCCAGAAATTATTTGCAGGATAGACTGACCCTCTGTTTCTGGGTTGGATCCTAACAGCTTATCTCATTTTTCTGGCCACAGTGATTATTTCAGACATTACCATGTGATCAAATTTATGACAAGATGCCTTTTATGGGAGATTACTAGGTACGAAAGTTTTCTACCCTTCCATGGGAGCTATTTTTTTTTTAATGCCATTTTCTCTTCATTTCATTTAGTGTACAATCATGTGGTTTGGATGTCTGCCAGTCATTTTTGCTACTATTAATACAACTGCAGGATGTCTAAGCTCACAAGTAAATAACAGCAAAGCTGTGACAAATGCGGAGAAAGACAGCTGGACCCTTGAAGGCACTTGATCCTCTGACCCAAACAGCACTTCTGATGTTTTCTATTAGGTGGGCATATATGTATATATAGTTATATATTTCTGTTTAAGCCCATCTGAGCTGGGATCTCTGTCACTAACGATCAACATTCCTGACTGATAAACTACCATCGTTCCTCTTTTACAAGTCAGAAAAAAGTTAAATAAGTCGCCCATGGTCACAATTAGAATGAATAACAGAACCAGTATTCAAGGGCAGCTCTCTTTGGGTCCAAACCGGGCACATTTTTCTCCCAGTTCCTGCAGCCACTGGAGTATGTTTCTTGTTGATTTCACCCTGCCTTCCCCACCAGAAGCTGTACCTTTGAGGCCTACCATACATTCAGATACTACATGGGAATTTATTTTAGCATCATTGATTTTGTAGCTATTTCATCCCTACGAGTTGGGAATGAATAGCTGAGCTTTAATGTGAAAACAGAGTAAAGACAGTTCTTTGGTTTCGTATTCTTCTCTTCCTTCATCACTTCATATATTATATTCCATTTTTCCTAAATCGCTTATGGAGTGAAATAGATATCTTTATTATTCTGGGATTCCTGAAGAACTTTGGATTTTAGGTTCAAAATTTAGATCTGAATAAAAACAGTTAGCTGCATTTAACTTCTAGTAAAAAATCATCTCAAAAGATTTACTAGGCTAGTTTATAATTGTATTTATCAAACATTCAATTTATGTATAATCTCATATTCACACAGGAAAAAAAAAAAACTATTATGTACGTCCCCAGAAAGAAAAAGGTGAAGTGTAACTGTGGGGAAAAATATCTTTTCAAATATTCTCATACTGTGAGCCTATAAGTGCAAAAAGATTAAAGGTATAGTATAAAGGTGTATATTTAAATGACTACAAATAACCATTTAACTGGAGCTGCCTAGGGTACATCAGTAGCCCCTAAATGATCAAAGGCTATTGCTGCAGGCAAGGTCCAAAACCACCTGCTTATATAAAGAAATTTAGATGACAGGACTGATATTATGCATGTATAGTGATACTCCTTTAAACGACGACTTAAAAAAATATTTTAAGTATCTATCCAAAAATGACAGAAGGCAAACAGATTGAGAGTTAAGTTTGTAATTCTGCTACCAACTCGCCCTTTGCCTTGTGTACAAAGGTGATAATTTCTCAGGCTTTTTCACAAATTTCCTATCCTGTTATGGTTACCGGAAAAAAAAAGTCATGTTATATTGGAATTCAAATGGGCATCCTTTCACTCACTTCATACAAACCCATGCAAAATTGTGAAATAAGATACCTTTGTTCCCTAAGTCCACCTTTACTCCTATCTTTGTATAAAAGGTAAATAGTAAACTAGTTGCCCTATTACTTTACATGTTTAATGCAACCATAGCAAGAAATACATATTACAGCCAACTTAATAACCCAAATATATGTGTAAATAGGTAGATAATAACTTTTGTTTTAATTATATATCTTAGTATCTATTTTACATATTATATAATATTTATTACATATGTGGCATATTATATAATTGAAGCAAAAGTTATATAAAACAATTCTCAGTTGTATATTATGTAAGGCACTGTGACTTTTTTTATTCTATTCTGTCTGTTTTCATCTTTGTTCAATGACAGTCACTTCACTTATCAAATTGATTTCAAACCTGCTAATGGGTTATGACTCAAAAATTAAAAAGCAACAGTTTACATTAAGAAATAAATATCCATCAATGTCCCAAATTTCACCTTCTTTAGTTATATGGCAACAAGGCTAAGAACCAATTGAAAGTGGCTTTAATAGTAGAATATCAGGCATCAGAAGGACAAAGGAATACTTACTTGAAAGTTTTCCCTGCATTGGGGAGATTCTTCCACTAAGACAGTTTTTTCTACTTGCAAAGCTCGCGTTAAGACCACACGTATCCCAGCCTCCCTTTCAGTTAGGTATGACTAGGATGGAAGTAATGTTAGCCAATTTCAGACATGGTTGTAGGTCTTCTCATGCATGGTCCTCATCCTTCACCCACTGACGTGAGGCAGATCAGCAGAATGGTCTTAAAAGCCAGAAATTGCTTAGTGTTTGTTTGTTATATCTTTATTTCATTTCTCTTGTTTGTTATATCTTTATTTCATTTCTCTCTTATATGACAGATTTGCAGGGTAAACGCTTTCATACCAAGTTATTTTCACTCTGTATTTTAAATTAACTATTTCTTTGTATTTTCATGGTAATTTTTGTTCTCCTAGAAGTGTACATTCAACCTAACATCATTTTTGTAGATAAGTCATCTGTTCTTTCTATTGACCCTTACAACTTTCTGTTGTCTTTGTTGTTTTTTTTCAAATTTCTGATGATACCTTGTTTCTTTATCCTGGGGCTCCTGAGTTTTAATAATTCATGGAAATTTTCAGATATCTCTGAGTATTGAATCCCCCCATTTTCTGTTTTTCTGGAAAGCCTATTAAACATATGTTGAAATTTATTATTCTACCCATTGTTGATTAATCTCTTTCTCATATTTTCCATCCCGTAACCACTTTTTTTGCAGTTTTCCTAAGGATTTACTCAATGTCTTTCAGCTCACTAACAGACTCTCAGAGTAATCTATTTAAACTACTTATTGCATTTCTAGAATTTCAATTTTGCTAGTTCTTTGTTTATAGTGTTTTTCTACTATTTCATTATGGTTATTGTGTGTGGGTTATACGTTCTTATATGTTTTATCATTTAAACACACAATTTATACTTACCTTTTTAAAAAAGTTATATTTTATTCTCATTTGAGTTAGAGGGGAAAGGGGAGAGACAAAGAAACATGGATGTGAGAGAGAAAAATGATTGGCTGCCTCCTGCATACTCCCCAGCCAGCGATCAAGCCAGAAACTTGGGCATGTGCCCTGTCTAGGAATCGAACCAGAGACCTTTCAGTTACAGGATCACACTCCAACCAACTAAGCCGTACCAGCGAGGACTCTATTTACCTTTTTACATTTTCTAATGTTTCAAGTTCTTAGCTTTGAGAAAAATTTAATTCCTGCTTAGTATGTCTGCTTACTCTTTCTCCTATGGAATATTCTTCTTCAGGCAAGAAGGCACAGGCAAGAAGTATTCAAAGTGATCAAAAGCAAGGCCCTACAACCAACGTTACTCTTTCCAGCAAAGCTATCATTTAGAATTGAAGGGCAGATAAAGCGCCTCCCAAACAAGGTAATACTAAAGGATCTCATCATCACCAAGCCATTATTATATGAAATGTGAAAGGCACTTATTTAAGAATTAGAAGATGATCAAAACTATGAACAGTAAAATGACAACAAACTCATAACTATCAACAACTGAATCTAAAAAAACAAAAACAAAAAACTAAGCAAACAACTAGAACAAGAACAGAATCACAGAAATGGAGATCACATGGAGGGTTATGAGCGGAGAGAGGGGAGGGAAGAAAGGGAGAAAAGGTATAGGGATTAAGAAACATGATTGGTAGGTACAAAATAGACAGGGGGAGGTTAAGAATAGCATAGGAAATAGAGAAGCCATAGAACTTATATGCGCGACTCATGGAAATGAACTAAAGGTGGGGGGTGGGGATTGCTGGAGGGAAGAGGGTACTGGATGGGGGAGGCAAAGGGGAGAAAACAATTGGGACAACTGTAATAGCATAATCAATAAAAAACACTTTAAAATTAAAAAATAAATAAGTTTGAAAGGAAATGTTTGGATTATGTTTTATACAGCATTGCTATTGTAGTTGAACGTGGCTCTATGTGAATTTATAATGCTGAAAAATATTTATTGTCTTCTTTTTCCAATTAGTGAAGTTTCATAAAATATTTTGATTAATAAAGCAAGGTTTCTGGTTAGGTGAGTTACACAGAACTTGGAATTCTATTCTTATAAATAAAGGTAGAAACAGATCTAGTAAATTGAAATATTTCATTCTCTGAGTTAACTAAATAGAGAAGAAAATATATGATAAATATTTTCATAATTATCAAATATGAGGTTAGACTTAAAATTTAAAACTTCTATTAACCAAAGACACTTTAAGAAAATTGAAAGCAAACCTCGAGCTCAGAAAAAAATCTTACTCAATGCATTCAAGCTCTGTCCAGAAGTTACCCAGCCACATAATATGAAAACTAGAGACATTTACTGAAGCAGACACAAGATACAAAAAACATTGTACATAGGACAAGGAAGCCTCAGTCCCCTTCACTGGGGCACCTTGGGATCTCACACGGTTTTTCCAGTCACCATCGGCTGTCCCATTGTATTTTCATGAACATCATTGACAGTCTGAAATCTTTTCCCTTACAAAGGTGATTTTAGTTTTGGGAAAAGCCAGAAGTCGCAGGGCATCAAATCTGGGCTTTAGTCACCTGGGTGATTTGATGTTCCACAAAAAAACTTTGCATGAGACATGATAATTGAGCAGGCAGATTGTCATGATGAAGCTGCGAATCACCAGTTGCCCATAGCTGCATCCTTCTGAATCATCCGAATAGTTTCCGAGGAGGAATGTTCAAGCTTAATGCAAAATTTGATGAAGATTCATTGCTCTACTTGCTCAGTCATTTTGAATGTGACAGGCCACACTGTACACATCCTCACTCAAAGTCATCTACTGCCCCCACTGACTAGTACAGTGAAGTCCTCATTGTTCACATATACACATTCCAGTCCACCCTCCTTGGCTGCCAGATTACATTGATGTTGCATAAACCGTTCTTGTTATATTAACAATGGCTGGACATTTTCTGGACAGACCCCATCATATATCTGACAAAGAACTTGTATTCAGAATATGTAAAATTTTGTTTTAAGATATAAACTTTTATAATAAAAATGGGCAAAAGATGATAGATACTTAACAAAATAAGATATATGAGTGGTAATTAAGTACATAAAAATGAGTCAATATAATTATTCCTCAGAGAACTAAAAGTTTAATTTACAACTAGATACCATTTCATACCTATTAGATTAGTGCAATTCAAACCACCAAATGTTAGTGCACATGCAGAGCAACAGAAAACCTCCAGACCTTCAGGTGGGAGTGTAATGTTACAACCACTTTGGAAATGGTTTGTTAGTTTCTTATAAATTGATTATATATCTATCTCATGACACAGTAATTTCATCCTTATGTATTTTCCCAGAAAATGAAAATATACATCCCAAAAGATCAGTAGAAAAAATGTTATAGTTTTATTTCTAATAGTAAAATATGTAAACAACCCAAATGTTCACCAACAGAATCAGTAAACAAGTTGGATTGTATTTAAACAATGGATTACTACTCAGCTCATAAAAATGAGTAAACTACTGATCAACAAAATAATTGCAAGACTCAAAAATGTTATGTTGAGAGGATGCTCAATGTCACTAACCATCAGAGAAATGCAAATTAAAACCACAAAGAGATATCACCTCACACCTGTCAGAATTACTATCATCAATAAATCAACAAACAACAACTGCTGGATAAGGATGTGAAGAAAGGGGAACCCTTTTGTACTGTTGAGGAGAATACAGGTTGGTGCAGCCACTGTGGAAAGCATTATGGAGTTACCTCAAAAAATTAAAACTGGAACTACCATTTGGCCCAGCACTTCCACTTGTGGGAATTTTCTGAAGAATCCTGAAACACTAATTTGAACGAATGTAAGCACTCCTATGTTCATTATAGCATTATTTACGATTGCCAAGATATGGAAGCAACCCAACTATGCATCAGCAGATGAGTGGATAAAACAGCGATGGGACATTTACACAATGGAATACTACTTGGCCATAAAAAGAAGAAAATTTTACCCTTTGTGACAGCATCAATGGAGCTGAAGAACGTTATGCTGAGTGAAATACGCCAGTCAGAGGAAAACAAATACCATATGATCTCATTCATATGTGGAATATAATGAACAGACTCAAATAACAAGCATAACAGAGAAAGACTCATAGATAGAGAGCAGGCTGACAGCTCTGGAGGGAGGATGCTTAAGGGGTGGAGGGACTGAGCAAAAAGGAAAGAGGACTCATGGACATGGACAACAGTGTGGTGATTAAGAAGGGAGGAGGATATAAGCGGGTAAATGGTAATGGAAAAAATACAATTTTAAAAAATTTTAAAGGTTACTGAGCCGAACTTCCAGTCAAGATGGAGGCATAGGTGAACACACTTCACCTCTGCTCACAACTACAGCAAAAATTATGACTAGACTAGAAAACAGATCTCACCCAGATTTGTCAGAAAACTGAGCAGTATGGAAGTCTGACTACCAAGGATTTAAAGAAGCCACATTCATCCATACAGGGAGGAGGAGCAGAGACATGGTTGCAGGGAGAGGTGTGAAGAGACACAGAAGTACAGAACAGCATGGAGTGGAGGAGGAACGAGAAGTCCACATTCACGTGTCATGAATAAAAATCAGGAGGGTTACCTTGGGAGCAAACAATCCCAGCCCCAGACCAGATCACCCAGCCCATGGTTCCAGCACTAGAAAGATACGTCCCTATAATTCCTGGCTGTACAAACCAATGGGGATTAGGGCAGCAGAAGAAACTGTGGGATTCTCAAGAGGCTCTTCTTAAGGGGCCCACAGTGGACTTAGGACTCATGCAGACCCACCCCCTCTGAGATTCAGCACCAAGGCAATAGCTGGAAGGGCACAAGTGGCATAATGGGAGAAGGGGAGAAACTAAAGCGACTGGCAAGCAGGTGAGTGCCAGGAGACAGCTTCCTACCAGACAATCTCCAGAGGCCAGGCAATGTCATAGTCCCCTCTCTAAGCCTTTCCCCACACAGAACTGCAAAGTGGTGAAATGGGTTACCCCGCCCTGGTGATTACCTAAGGCTCCACCCCACACAATTTACAGGTGCCTTTTCTACTATAGGCTACACTACTAAGACAGGGAGTCAAAGCACCTCTACCTAATCCATAGAAACAAACACAGGGGGGCTACAAAATTGAGGATACAAAGAAATATGACCCAAATGAAAGAACAAAAAAAAACTCCAGGAAGAAAACCAAATGAAATGGAGGTAAGCAACCTATCAGATGCAGAGTTCAAAAACTGGTTATCAAGATGCTCAAAGAAATCATGGGGTACTGCAACAGCATAAAAAAGACCCAGGCAGAAAGGAAGTTTGCATTAACTGAAATAAAGAGAAACCTACAGGGAATGAGCAGTGGAGAGGATGAAGCCAAGATTCAAATCAATGATTTGGAACATATGGAAGGAAAAAACATTCAGTCAGAACAGCATGAAAAAAAAAAAAAAGAACAACAACAAAAAAAGAAAAACAAGGATAAAATAAAGAGAATAAGGAGCCTCTGGGACGTCTCCAAAAGTACCAACATCTGACTCATAGGGGTGCCAAAAGGAAAGAGGAAGAGCAAGAAACTGAAAACTTATTTGAAAAAACAAAGTAAGAAAACTTCCCTAATTTGGTGAAAGAAATAGATGTATAAGTCCAGGAAACACAGAGAGTCCAAACAATTTGGACACAAAGATGACCACACCAAGACACATCATAATTAAAATGTCAAAGGTTAAAGATCAAGAGAGAATCTTAAAAGCAGAAAGAGAAAAAGTAGAGTTACCTACAAAAGAGTTCCCATAAGACTGTCAGCTGATTTCTCTAAAAATACTTGGCAGCCTAGAAGAGACTGACATGTATTCAAAGTGATGAAAAGCAAGAATCTACAACCTAGATTACTCTATCCAGCAAAGCTATCATTTATAATTGAATGGCAGATAAAATACTTCCCAGACAAGGTAAAATTAAAGGAGTTCATCATCAGCAAGCCATTATTATATGAAATGTTAAAAGGCACTACTTAAGTAAAAGAAGATCAAAATGATGAATGGTAAAATGGCAACAAATGCACAACACTCAACAACTGAATCTAAAAAACAAACTAAACAAACAAGAAGAACAGGAACAGAATCATAGATATAGAGATCATCTGGAGAGTTATCAGCTGGTAGGGTTTAGGGGGAGAATGGGGGGAGAATTGCAGGGATTAAGAAGTACAAAGTGAGCCCTGGTTGGTGTGGTTCAGTGGCTTGAGCATCGCCCTGCAAACCAATGAGTCGCTGGTTCAGTTCCCAGTCAGGGCACATGCCTGGGTTGGGGGCCAGTTCCCCAGTAGGGAGCGCACGAGAGGCAACCACACATTGATGTTTCTCTCTCCCTTGTCTTTCTCTCTAAAAATAAATAAATAAAATATTTTTTAAAAAGCTACTTGATCTAATAAAGGAAAATGGCAAAATAGCAGGATACAAAATTAATATTCAGTAATTGGTGGCATTTTCATACACCAATAATGGACTACCAGAAAGAGAGTCTAAGAAAAAAACAGAAGTACAAATTGATAGATACAAAATAGGCAGGGACATGTTAAGAACAGTATAAATGGAGTAGCCAAAGAAATTATATGCATGACCCTGGGCATGAACAAAGGGAGGGGAGTACGGGGTGGAGGGAATGGGTATACCTGGTAGAGGGGGGGAAGGGGGACAATTTAGGACAACTGTAATAGCATAATTGGTAAAATATGTTTTTAAAATATTAAAAAAATAAAAATACAAAATATAAAGCACCAAAAAATATTATGTTGAATGAAAGAAAACAAACATGAAACAGTATATATGAATCATATGAAGTTCAAAAACAGGCAAAACTAATTCAGACTGATAAAAAAAACAACAGTGGTTGTCTCTGCATGTGGAAATTGACTAGGGACTGAAAGCAAGAATTTGGGAACTCGCTGGAGTGGCGAAAATACTCTATTCCTTGACTGGAAAGTTGGGGTTATGTTAGCACATGCATTTGACAAAACATATTAAATTGTTCACTTAAAACACTGTTTGTAAATTTTAGCTATAGTTTAAAAAACATTAAATCTTTAGGTAATAAAAATTCAGGACAGATATTTGATAATTTGATCGACAAGGATAAGCCCATTGCACTTCTCCAAAATAATTTTTCTGGACTTCAACTTGGCCAGAGGACCAGTATGAATTCTTTCTAGACATTTTATCTAGCTTTGAAGTTCTGAATTTTTTCTATGCCTTCTAAAAGACAGCACAAAACTTTCTATTTTTTTCAGATAGTGAAGAAGTAACCCTAAAAGAATTACATAACCACACAGCTATTTCACTCTTCCAAGTAAATGCCATTAAATAAAATGCTTACATTGCTAATGCTTCCGGCTTCCTCTTAGTAGCTAAAACCAAGACGTTTTTTCACCATCAACTATAAACATTATGAAGGTGAACTAAGAGGCAATTCTGTTGCTGATGTGTAAGGCAGAAGCAAACACAGCTTGTCCATCTGTAGCTCTCAAGTTTCTGTACTGCCGTCAGGAAGAACAGTGAGAGTTTTGTCAATAAATTCAGCACATTTGACATGGATATTTAAGACACACAGGGAGCAGAGATTTACAACATGCTGCCATTTTTACACAAAAGTTTCTGCTCTCCTTGTAAAGTCAATGAGAAAGTAATAACAGTGTGCTCCCTGAGGAAACGGTGCTTTCACACATTCTGTCACAGCAGATGCAGCTGGTGTTTCAACTACTGCACTCTAGAAACTGAGTAATAAGTCTTAGAAAGGCTTTGTAGAGGTGCCTCATGCAAAGGAGAGCCATGGGTGAGAAAAAGAATTGAGAAAAAATATGGAAGGAAACAAGTCATAAGACTTAATAAGTCATGGGCTTCAGTTAAATCAAAGATTTAAAAAATTTTCTGAAAAATGTTTTTAAAAATTGTTTCTGATGCAAAGGAAAAGCCACTGTCTTGTTTTGATTCAATTTGATTTTCTTTTACAGTATCTCATTGCATAAAATAAAAGGAAAATAAAGAAAGTGAAAAACATAGGCCATCCCTCTCTTCTCTTTCCTGATAATAGAGTTTGGCAGTGTCTGCCCATTTCTAGTTCAAAGACAGAGATGTAAATTGAACAGAGTTGTATCCTTTCTCTGTCTTTCTGGGATGATATCACTCCATTTCTTAATTTCTCTTATTACGCCTTAGTGTAGGTCAACTTGATTTCTCACCTTAACTTCTGAAAATGCCTCCCATCTTATCTCCATGATACCACTTTTTTTGCCTTTCAGATATTCACTGTCTAGGATTTAGAGCTATCTAATTAAAACACATAATATGGTGTCACTTGCATTAGGAAGTGGCACCCTCTTGGAGGGTCTGATTGCTTCAGACTCCTTTTTTAAGGTAGTTGGAACTTTTACAGGCATTATTTTGCTTCTCACCCTTGAAAAATAATGATAAGCCTTGAAGGTGTTAGGTTTAAGTGGGTATACTTTGATATCGGTGGGGGTGATCCCTTTCTGGGGTTTAAAGAAGTTGCCAGTCCTGGCCAATAAACATAAAATGAAGTTTCCTGGAGGGCATCTGAGAAATCTTGTCCTTGAATTGAACAAGGAGGGCAAGGGAGAAGAGGAGAAGGATGGGGAAGAGAGTGGAGGGGAGGGGACAAGGAGAGAAGAGGAAAAAGAAATCAAACAGTAAAGAAATTTTTGTCCCTGTTTGCTATTCCTTGCTTCTGATATAAATCGTGTAAATAAGTTATATATGAAAGTATTGCAGCCATCATGCAACCATGTAGGTAAGATAGAAGGAACTGCAGAAATACATTCTCAGTTCTGACACTGACTTCCTGGGTGCAGGGGAAGGGCGAGTCTTGCATGCCTATGATCCCTGTCTGTCTCTCCATCACGTTGAATTGATTCCAGGATCGTGAGGCATCATTTACTTCCATGAATATGCAGACTTCTTTCCCACCTCAGAGCCTTTGTCAAGCTGCAATGTAAAAGTGTACAGGGTATATATTGAAATTATAAGGAACTTAGCTCACATTTTTATTTGGGTATTTGTATATTTATTACAGTAATTGTCCAACAATGTCTTGAATAACGGACATCATTTTTTACATCATACAAAGTCCCATTGGACTACCTTTGCATTTGCTGTTGTCTATGCACCCCAACCAGGAATTGAACCCGCAACATTTTGGTGTATGCAATGATGCTCCAACCAACTAAGCAACCCAGCCAGGGCATTGCTTTCAATGGATATGTCATTTCTTCAGAGAGGTTGTCCCTGGTAATCCTGCATAAATTGTAACACCGTTATCTTCTCACACAGCTTATTGATAATCCTTGTCAATATTAGAAATGACTTTGTTTATTAGCTCTCTTTCCACTACCAGTAAGACCTGTAAGGGTTGCATCTGTCTTTTTTCACCCTTAAATCACCTGCACTGTGCCCAATGTCTGAGGCACTCAATACTTCTTAAATGAATAGATAGAATACAGAATGCAAGCAGCAGGTGGGGAGGTAGGAGGAGAGGGAAGGAGAAAGGAAAGAAGGGTTTTCTTTAACTGAGACATAACAGGATTTTACAGCAACCAAATCTAAATGTCAAGTCAGAGAATGAGAAGCTCTGTGGTTAATAATTAATATCAACTATTTAGTGTATATATATATATATATAAATACATAAATATACACATTTTATGTTATGTATAGGTAACAATAAAAATGCACTTTGCCAAGTATGTTATGAAGAAGCACATGAGTAGAAAGGCTGATTATGCAGGGTAAGGACTCATTCAACTCTAACTAGGAAAATGCATTCTGGCAGTGCCTCATTGAGAAGAAACAATTTCAGGAGGGACTCATAGCTCTGAGTTAATATCAAGAGTAAGTCAGTTGTTAATATAGCAAAGAGTTTTAAGAGGAAAAACATACGAGGACAAATTAGCAGGGTAACAAATTCTTAGAGTTATCTTCACAGAGTGAACAAGTTGGATGCAATTGGTGAATTCCAGCCTTCAGAATTTATTGTCCAATGGTATTAACAGGCATCCCTATCTTTCTAATGATGCCTTCTTTCAGCCCATGAACCTGAATACCTTCTTTTTGTCTCCATAATTTTGACCTCCAGGATTCGTAATCTCGGTTTAACAATACTGCAGTCCTCTTGACTTTGGCATCTGACAATTTTATCACTGTCGTTTTGTGCATTGATGGTGATGGAAAAAGATTTGATGGAGTTTGGATCCCTGAGCTCTAGTTCCAATTTGACAACCAATAAACTGTGTATGAGTGATTGGTCCTGATTTTTCTTTGTTTGTAAAAGATATGCATGAAAATATTCTCTCTAAATTCCACTTCTAATTTCTCCAAAGCTAAGGATATCATATTTGGTTGGCAATTCCAGCATTCAAAAGATTCATTTCCCCTAAAGACATTTATTTACACACCACTGTAAGTGGTGAATGGCAGGGCCCAACTTGTGTATGCATTTTTTCGAATAACAAGACAAATTTGCTTTTAAATTCCTCCTTTAATTACCTAATAATACATGAACATTAAATATCTACTTCCTGGGTTGATTTTGGTGACTGTTTGAACCTAAAAATGCTGTTTGTTCAGGCAACCCAAAAGATTCAGTATGATTGTCTACTCTTCTAGATTAAATTTGCTCCATAAAAATAATGTCTTTTTTTCTTACCTCCACCTCTGTTCCTTAAACTCATTCTGGTGGTTCTATTCACAAAATATATATTGAGTCCATCACCACAGCTGTCACCCTCCTGGCCCAAGCTATCACTCTCAGCAGGTTCACTTCCCAACTGATCTGCCTGCTCCCACTCTTGGCTGCATTCTGCATAGAGTAGCAAAAGTGAACTTGAAAATGTGTCATCTTGCTGTGTAAAGTAGTTCATGACTTCCCACTACCCTTGGAAAAGAAATGTAACATCAGCATGAACTGGCCCCTAGTCATCTCTCCAGCCCCCTCTTCTCCTCACTCCCTGATGCTTTTTCAGTTCCAAGGAGGAAACACTTCCACCTCTGACCCTTTGGGACTCATAGCTCTGCCCAAATAAATTATTCTCAAAAATTCTCTTCTCTTCATCTCCAATGACCTGTGTTTTTTTTTTATACTTTCTATGTTTGTGACAGATTTAAGGTTCACCAAGGATTTCAGACCACCTACGTGTAGGGTATCTGAAAATTCCCTTTTCCACAATATATCACTTTATTGTCCAAATCGAAGCTTCTATTTTAGCATTTGATCTCATTACTATACCCCTGTATACATCGACTTTTTTCATGTGTCAAACAGGAATAACAGTATATGCCCTTTAGGATTATCATAGTGTTTTTGTGTGTGTGTGTCTGTGTGTGTGTATACATCAAACACAACATACAGCACAAAGTAAGCACTCCTTGATTGTGTATGTGGTCCTGTGAATATAGTGATATCTCATTGCCCTTTATACATTTTTTAATTACTGTTTGAGCTAACTTTATCAGCCATATCTGAGTGAAGCCAATCATTCCGTGTATCCAGGGAAAGGAAAGAAATAGGTAAAGGAAGACCTAATGAATAAAGAAGTTTTCAAAGCAGATATTTAAATGGCTTTATCTTTCTTTTTTTATTTTTCTATTTTATGAGAAATATCTTTTAAAATACTCTTAATATTGCTATGTGGTGCTTTGTCTTCTTTACTTGGTTTGCTAATCTACTTCAGCTGGGGGTTTTGTTTTGTTTTGTTTTTCTTTCAACAGAGTATTGAAAAAAACCTGTTTTTGTTTGAGAGAAATTACCTCTCTTTTACCTGTACATTGCCCAATTCTCAAAGCAATTATGAATTCATTTAAATTTATCCCATGATCACCCCTACTATAACATCAAAAATGTATTCAGTACTGAATTAATTCCTTCAGTCAATATTTATTATTTATTTATTTATCAATAAACTTTTTGGCCTTCCAGGGATCAGAACTGCCCACCTTTTTTTTTTTTTAAACTCACACCATTCCTGATATCATAAAGCACAAAATAGAGGTTGGCTGATTGCATACTCAATACAGTCTTGATTTAAAGCTGTAAATAGACCTCTGTAAAATAAATCCAATTAAATTGGCCTCCTTTTTCTACTTGTTTTCATAATATTTCATGATTTAATAATTTGGATTTTGTAGAATATTTTAATGATTTTTATTCATATATACTACAAAATTAAATTTATTTATAAAAACACTAATATACTTTAAATTTGTTATGTGTCTAAAATCACTTTTCAAATGAGGCAGAAGAAAAAAGTAATAAATATAATTTTGTGAGGGCATGAATGATTCCTATTCTGAGCTTTATTATTTAAAAAGTAGATGCTAGTACTCATATCATAATTGCTTATAATAAAAGTACTACTGAATTTCTCTTTTGTATTTAATTTGATTTCTTTTTTTCATTCAACTTATTGGGGTGGCATTGGTTAGGAGGATCATGTAGGTTTCAAGTGTACATTTCTTTGATACATGATAGGTATATTGCATTGTTTGCCCACCACCTAAAGTCCAACCATCCTCTGTCACCATTTACTTGTCCACTTTACTCCTAACTCCTCCCTCACTGTTTTTTCTGGCAACCACCATGCTGTTGTCTGTGTCTACAAGTTTCAGTTTTATATCCCACATATAAGTGAAATCATATGGTTCTCAGCTTTTTCTGACTGACTTAATTCTCTTAGCATAATATTCTCAAGGTCCATCCATGTTGTTGTAAATGGCAGTATTTTGTCTTTTCTTATGACTAAGTAGCACCCCATTGTATATAGTACCAAATCTCCTTTATCCAATCTTCTACTGCAAGACACTTCGGTTGTCTCCATGTCTTGACCACTGTGAATAATGTTACAATGAATGTAAGTTTGCATATATCTTTGTAGATAAATGTTTTCAAGTTTTTCAGGTACATAATCCATAAGAGGGATTGATGGGTCATGTGGTAAATGTATTCTGAATTTTTTGAGGAACTTTCATATTATTTTCCATAGTGATTGTACCAGCTTACATTCATACCAGCTGTAAGTGAGGGTTACTTTTTCTCCACAATCTCTCCAACACTTGTTATTAACTGTCTTGTTGATAATAGCCTTCCTGACAGATATGAGGCAGTATCTTATCGTAGCTTTGATTTGCATTTCCCTAAAAGCTTGTGAAGTTGAACATCTTTTTCATCTATCTGTTGGTCATTTGTATGTCTTCTTGGGAGAGGTGTCTGTTCACAAGGTGTCCCAAGGGTGTCCCAAGAGGTCTTCTACCCATTTTTTGATTGGACTGTTTGTTGTTGAGTTGTATGAGTTTTTTATATATCTCAGATATTAGCCCCTTTTCAGAGCTGTTTATGCAAATATCACCTCGCATGCCTTTTTGTTTTATTGTCAGTTTCTTTTGCTGTGTAGAAGCATTTTAGTTTGATATAGCCTCATTCATTAATTTTTTCCTTTACTTCCCCTGCCTTTAGGGTCAAATTCAAATCCTCTTTATGGCCGGGGTCCAAAAGTTTATTATCTATGTTTTCTTTTATCTAATTTATTGTCTTTGATTTTATATTTAGTTCTTTGATTCATTTGGGGTTATTTTTTATATATATGGGGACAAACTGTAATCTAGTTTCATACTTTTTCATCTGGCTTTTCAATTTTTCCAGCACCATTTATTGAAGAGGGTTTCTTTTCTTCATTGTGTGTTTTTGGCTCCTTTGTCAAATATTATTTGCCCATATACATGTGGTTTTATTTCTGGGCTCTCCATCCTGTTCCACTGGTCCATGGGTCTGTTTTTCTGCCAATACCATGCTGTTTTGATTATCATAGTTCTATAGTATAAATTGAAGTCAGGTTGTGTGATACCTCCAGCTTCTTTATTTTTTCCCTGGATTGCATGGGCTATTCAGGATCTTCGTGGTTCTATACAAATCTGATGATTTTTTTGTTTTATTTCATTAAAAAAAAGACTTTGGGATTTTGATGGGGATTGCATTAAATCTGTATATTGCTTTGGGTAATATGGTCATTTTAACTATGTTTATTCTTCCAATCCATGAACACAAAATATCTTTCCATTTTGTAATGTCTTTTTTCAGTCTCTTTTAATAATGCTTTGTAGTTTTCAGTATATAGATTTTTCACATCCTTTGTTAAGTTTATCCCTAGGTATTTTATTGTTTTTGTTGCAGTTGCAAAATGAAGTTTTTTAATTTCTTTTTCTAAAGTTCATTGTTAGTAAATAGGAAAGCAGTAGATTTTTGTACATCGATTTTGTATCCTGCACCTTTACTGTATGTATTTCTAATATTTTTTTTTGTGGAGCCTTAAAGATTTTCTATCTTTTGTCATCTGCAAAGAATGACACTGTTACTTCTTCATTCTCTATATAGATGGCTTTTATTTTTTCTTTTGCCTGGTTGCTTTGGCTAGGTCTTCCAAACTATGTTGAATAAGAATTGTGAGAATGGGCATTCTTATCTTGTTCCTGACTTTAGAGGAAAAGCTTTCAGTTTTTCACAACTGACTATGATATTGGCTTAAGGTTTGTTATATACGGCCTTCATTATATTGAGGTGCTCTCCTTATATACCTGTTACATTGAGCATTTTAATCATAAATGGATCTTGTACCTTATTAAATGCTTTTTCTACATTTATTGATAAAATCATATGGTTTTTATCCATTCCCGTTTTTTTTTGTTTTGTTAATGTAATGTATTACATTGATCAATATGCGTATGTTGACCATTCTTGTGCCCCAGCAATGAGCCACATTTGATCGTGATGTATTATTTTTTTTAATGTATTGTTGTGGTCTGCTAATATTTTGTATAGGATTTTTGCATCTGTATTCATCAGAGATATTGGCCGGCATTTTCTTCTTTCGTGTTATTTTTGCCAGGTTTTGGTATCGGTTATGTTGGCCTCATAAAATATGTTAGGAAGTATGGCCTCTTCTTCAATGTTTTGGGAGAGTTTAAGAAGGATAATCTTTGAATATTTGGTAGAATTCGCTAGTGAAGCCACTTGGTCCTGGATGTTCATTCATTCATTTATTTTTTTATTTTTTGGAAGTTTTT
Organism: Mormoops blainvillei; assembly: GCA_004026545.1. Taxonomy (NCBI): domain Eukaryota; kingdom Metazoa; phylum Chordata; class Mammalia; order Chiroptera; family Mormoopidae; genus Mormoops; species Mormoops blainvillei. Next base: position 2,755 of record PVJD01005151.1, on the reverse strand, counting down.
GATGATTGTTTCAACTTTTTCACTGTTGATCAGTCTACATAGATTTTCTAATTCTTCATAACTCAGTCTAGGAAGGTATATATTTCTAGGAACTTACCCATTTCTTCTAGGTTAACGAGCTTGGAGGCATATAGTCTTTCACAGTATTCTAGCATGATCCTTTGTATATCTGCGATGTATGTGGTAACCTCTCTTCTCTCGTTTCTGATTTTGTTTATATGAGTCTTTTCTATTTTTTCCTCAGTGAGTCTAGCCAAGAGCCTGTCAATTGTATTAATTTTTTCAAAGAATCAGCTCTTTGTTGCATTAATGTTCTATACAGTATTCTTATTCTCTATTTCATTCAATTCCACTCTAATTTTTATATTTTCTTTCTTATGCTGACTTTGGGTTGCTTTTCTTCTTCTTTTTCAAGTTCATTAAGAAGTAATGTTAGGTTGTTTACTTGGGATTTCTCGTTTCTTGAGATAGATCTGTAATGATATAAACTTCCCTCTTATTACTGCTTTCACTGCATCCCAAAAGTTTTGATATGTTGTATTGTCATCTTTATTTCTCTCTATATATCTTTTAATCTTACCTTTTATTTCTTCTTTGACTCAGCCATTTTTTGTAGAATGTTTAATCTCTACATATGTGTGGGTTTCTTTATTTTCTTCTTGCTGTTGATTTTCAATTTCAAAGTACTCTGGTCAGAAAATACACTTGGTGTAATTTCAATCTTCTAGAATTTGTCGAGGCTAGTTTTGTTACCCAACATATGGTCTATCCTTGAGAATGTTCCATGTGCAATGGAGAAGAATGTATAAGCTGATGTTCTGGGATGAAAGGCTCTGTAAATGTCAATTATATTCATTTGACCTTTAAGGCCAATATTTCTTGATTTTCTGTTTGAATGATCGATCTCTCTAGAGCTGTCAATGGAATATTAAGGTCCCTAACTATGACTGTGTTTTGGTCTGTTTCTTCCTCTAGTTCTGTTAGTAGTTGCTTTATATATTCCAATGTTCCCTGATTGGGTACATATATATTAAGAACTGTTATGTCTTCTTAATGTAGTGTCCTCTTTTAATATTATAAAATGTCCATCTTTGTCTCCTGTTACCTTTGTTATCTTGAAATCTATTTTGTCAGATATAAGAATGGCTATGCCTGCTTTTCTGTGGATGTTATTTTCTTGGGGAATCATTTTCCACCCTTTCACTTTGAGTCTAACTTTGCTTTACAGCTTAGATGTGTTTCCTGAAGGCAGTATAATTCCTCAAGTATAATTTCTTATACTTAAATATGCATCATGTAATTATTTCATCACTTGCCTAAGTAAAAAAAATATTTCAGGCTAATAGTATCACTAATAAAACACTGTTCATCTTACAGTGAATCTGAGTTAATGAAGGTAAATTTTTCCAGGTATTGATTTTTCAAAAATTGGTAAAGGTAATTGTTTTTCTAGTTTACTAAGTGTCTTGGCCTAACAGGCGAGCGTTCTTGTCTTAACATGGAGTCCATTTTTACAGTCCTGAAAAATAATGTCATATTAATCATTCTCTTCCTTACTATTCACTGACCTTATAACCAGATTTCAGTTAAGACCTTCTATAATATTTTCTTGCACTACACTGTTGCTTTATTTTTTCTTAAATTATAATTACGGAATTACCTTGCTTTCCTTTTCCCCATGCTTTACCCTTATTGTAAATCACTTATAGGCAGGGATTCTTTTTATATTACTCTTGACAGGGTCTTAAATTAGGCTCTTAAATTAGTAGATTCTTGGTAGCTTTTACTGATTTGAAACTTATGCAAGTTATGCACTTTTCTTCTACTGAGCGGCAAAGCTGCATTTTTTAATGAATTTAGTCATGAAAATCATTTTTATTCAAATAAAGAATTTTTTGTTAACCCTATTGTCCATTTGATATGTTGGGAAATGATAGGTAGTACTGGTTACCATCTACAATTTTTCATCCATCTTTTGTGTCCTCTTTCTTTCAAGAGGTATCTGTACCTACCATGTACATTTGAGATGGGATTCTGTGAGACAAGAGCAAATACTCATTGTCAATACCTCAAAATCCAAACACCATCTATGGTGTTTGACTGACATGATATACACCTTTAACAAAAGCTGTTTACAGAGACTACAGGAAAGAGACAGACAGGCAGGCTTCAGACAGTGACTGGCACTATTCTTTTGACAGTTACATTCAACTCTAGCTCAAGTCAAACATATGTTCCTACTCCATGTGGATTTCTAATTTACAAGTGACTAGCATATTAGGAAAAGAGGGGAAAGAAAAGGAAATATTAGCAGAGTTTAAGGAAGCAGAGTAGTGGAGTTTAAGTGTTTCACTTTTCTCTAGAAAAAACACTTAATACCAGTCTGCATTCCCACCAACAGTGTACTAAGTTCCCCTTTTCCCCACATCCTCGCCACTGTGGAAAACAATTTGGAATTTCCTCAAAAATCTAAAAACGGAACTGCCTTTTGATCCAGAATTTCCACTGCTGGGACTGTACCCTGAGAATCCTGAAACACCAATTCAAAAGAAGTTATTCACCCCAATGGTCATAGCAGCAAAATTTACAAGAGCCAAAGATTGGAAGCAACCTAAGTGCCCAACAGTAAATGAGTGCATCAAAAAACTGTGGTACATTTACACAATGGAATACTACACAGCCGAAGGAAAGAAAGAGCTACTACCCTTCGCAACAGCATGGATGGAACTGGAGAGCATTATGCTGAGTGAAGTAA
>PVJD01005150.1:0-120729 GCA_004026545.1 Mormoops blainvillei | reverse complement strand
CATTTCTCTTTCAAGCGAGGCAGAGTGGACATCTGTTGGCATGAAAGGGCTACTCTGTGACATGTCTCAATGCCTACTCTTTAGAAACAGTAATGAAAATCTGAGTTGTAGAGATGCATTAGCTAAATTCACTCTAAATACCTGATATAGAAACACTTCAAACAGTGTATGTTTGGAAAGGACCTGATATTAAGTTTTATAATAGGAAAAATAGGAGAACACAAGGGCTAAACCTGCCGGGGACACAGCATAAATGGACAGCAATGAAAAGGTGCATTAATTGTACACACATATAGGCACGTGTGTTTTCTGAAGGACAGACTTTGGCGTTGACTGGCTCTAGAGGAACAGAACCTTGAGAATGGTTTTCTCTGTTGGTTCAGGTTTGAGTTTTCTTGGGAATTGGCTCCTTATTCAGTTTTAAAGGCACCAATAATTATTTTTAGTAGCATAGAGAGCTATGATAGCGCAGGTGTGATGTGGAAAAGAGACAGGCAGCCTTTCATTTTTGATACTCTTAATTAAATACTTATAAAAAACAAGGTTCTAGGTGACTGTGCATTTTCTACCTTAGACCGTTTTTGTCAAAGTACTTAATAACGAATTTGGTTACTTGCTATTAATTGTGCTTCACAAACTGTGGAAAGAAAAAGATGAGCTGGTGGCTTCCAATTTCCTATTCAAGTATCATATAAAGTTGCTACGTCTTCAGTGGTAAAAAAACAAACAAACAAACAAAAACTCATCACCTGTAGTTGCACAGTTGAGGTTGATAAAGTGGCTAAAATGCAGTGTAAATTGAATTACCAACGTTTCAGTGTAGTTATTGTTAAAGTGAGGGACTTGATTGGGGAGGAGTGAGATTCTGTACATTGGGATGGGTTTATTTGGGAAGATTCTGATGAAGCTTGGGATACTGACCCCCTAAATTCTTATAGGTATCTTTTAACAGTTGAAGCAGTCCTCCAATCCTCATCAGAGCAGGTTAATTAACCCTGTTTTTCCTTGGGAACCTATAATGATCTCTCCTGAAAGTCCTTGCTGATTTACCTTAGAACCCACCTCTACCACCTCTCTTTGCTTCTAAACCTAAACTAGATTCCAGTCCCATTTGGCCCTGAAAAGTGATGTAAATATATGAAATGGGAAGGGTGCTCTATAGCCCCAAAGAAACTGCATGGTTTTGCCAATTAACATAGATAAAAATCTGGAGGATTTGTATGCAAATGGATGAACAGGATATGGGATAATGGTGGAAGGAACATAAAGTTGGATCAGACTGAAATAATTGATATTGGTTATTAAACAGAAGCTCTGGATTCAGTGTGTAGCTCAGAGGTAGAAGAAAGGATCCAAAGGCTTGAAGGGATTGAAATGTTAGAGTTGGTTTATCATATAAAACCAGATTGCTCACCCTGGTGAGCGGCCAAGAATTCAGCTTTCTGGTGGATTTTCTCATAGGACAGAAAATACAGAGAGAACTGCTGCCACCGAACTGAGATCTTTAAAAGAAGCGGGGATATGTGGACCCTGGTGTGGTTGAGGCCAAGTCCTGACACTTGATCACTGAAGGCAAGAGGAACATGGTTATCTTCATGGACAGCAGAGTCAAAGCAACAATCAGAACAGTGCGAGTTACAGAGACCTATAGCACTGCTTAATTGGACATGGTGTCCCAAGGTGTGAAATAGCTGAGTGCTATACAAAATTCTTGTGCAGTCTGTATAAACAGAAGAGTTCTAGACCAAGTGAACGGAGGTCTAATTTGAATCATAAAAAGCCCTCAATAAACCTCTCAGACTTGAGCTCATTTACAGACCAGAACCACTTGAATTAAGGGGAGACAGGGGCCCCCTGAAAAAGGACTTCACTATACTGCCAAAATTTTACACTATCAATCTTTCTTATAGTCTTCCCCAAAGGGACCTGCATCTTTTTGTCAGGTGACTGTGCTTTGAGGAAGAGGAAATGATCATATTTCTCAGGGATTATTGAACACTCATTCTGAATTGACACTAATTCCAGGAGATAAAACATCAAAATACACTATGGTCCACCAGTCAGAGTAGGGGCTTATGTAATTTTTGCTCAGGTCTATGTCACAGTGGGTGTAGGAGGTCTCCAAACTCTGAGCACCAAATGGTGGCATACCTGTGATTATTTACCTACTTTCAGAATGTGTAATCAGCTTAGACATGATCAACAACTGGCAGAATCCACACATTGGTTTTCAAACTTGTGCAATGAAGGCTATTATGGTAGGAAATTTCAAGTAGAAGGTACTAAAACTGACTCTACCTAGGAAAATTGTAAACCAAAGCAATACCACATGCCTGAAAAGTTTGCACAGATCAAGTGCCACCATTGAGGATTTGAAGGATGCAAGAGTAGTGATCTCCATGACATTCTAGCTCAACTAGCCTATTTGGCCTGTGCAGCAGACAGACAGAACTTAGAGAATTACAATGGATTATTATAAACATAACTATGTGGTGATTCTAATTGCAAGTGTTGCACCAGATGTATTTTCATTACTTGAGAAAATTAACACATACCTTGGTACCCAGAATGCAACAACTGATCTGACACATGCCTTTGTCTTGATGTCTGTCAGTCAAAACACCAGAAGTGCATTACTTTCAACTGGCAATACACCTTCACTGTCCTAACTCGGGGACAGATCAACTCTCCAGCCCTATGTCAGAATTTTGTCAACAGGAATGTTAATTATCTTTACCTTCCATAAGACATCCCACTGATCCAGAGATTTTCAACTCCTTTTTTTATCTCATAGCTTATAAACTAATTACTAAAATTCTGCAGCACACCAACAAATATATTCTTTGCTGCTCTGAAAAAAAAAAAAAGGTATACTATTGATTCATTCACACTGGATAGCTATTATTGTATTGGCTGTTGTCATTATTTTTATTCGACAATCTAAGGGAAAAAGGCCAGTGCCCCTGACAAAATAGCCAGGTATTGCATGTTTTAAAAATTCTTGTAGCATACGGGTTGAAAGTCACTGCACTGATCCATTATACTGCACTGATGGCATTATGCTGATTGGACCTAGTGAGCAAGAAGTAACTACTCTAGACTTATTGGTAAGACATTTGTGTGTAAGAAGATAAGAGAAAAATATGATACAAATTTTACCTCAGTGAAATTTCTAGGGTTCTAGTACTGTGAAGCATGTTGACACATCTCTTCTAAGGTGAAGTATAATTTGTTGCATCTGGTCTCTCCTATAAACAAAAGGGAAACACAGTACCAAGGGCATCTCTTAGGGATTTGGAGGCAACATCTTCCTCATTTGGTTATGCTACTCTAAGTACCATGTGATTCAAAAGGCTATTAATTTTCAGTGGGTCCTGGAATAAGGGAAGGTTCTGCAGTAGGTCCAGCCTGCTGTGCAAGCTGATCCACCACTTTGGCAATATTATTCAGCAGATCAAATGCTGCTCGAAGTGTCAGTGGCAGAGGGTGACACTGTTAAGCCTTTGGCAGGCTCTTACATGTGAAGGGTCACAGTAAAGACCCTTAGGATTTTGAAGCAAAATCCTGCCATCCTCTGAGGATAGCTATTCTCTTTTCAAAACGGCTTTTTGCTTGCTAGTGGGCTTTGGAAGAAACAGAACATTTAACCATGGGCCACCTAGTTACTAAGTTGCCCGCCGTGAACTGGGCATTGTGTGACTTACAAGCCACAAAATTGGGTGGGCACAGGAACATCCCATCATCAAATGCAAGGGTAGTGCATATGATTGACTAAAGTACGACCTGAAGAAACAAATTACTTTACTGGAAATGTGTCTTTTTGCCACTCACCTTCATGGGTATTGTAGGAAAGAACTGTGGTATGCCAGCAGCCCATTTTTGGGTGGTGCTTGCATACTGTACAGATCATCTGTTCACTAGGCCTACTTCCTCTTTGTTAACCAAGTGATTGTAGAAAGCTCCCTAATAAAGCCATAGATGTAGGTTGGGAGAGAGAAAGGAAGAGGGAAATATGAGGAAATGGCCCAAATGCCCATGGGCCTCACTCCTTCCATGAATGATCATGGTGAAAAGAAATCCCCCCAGTGGACAGAACATGAGGCTATGCATCTGGTTTTTCATTTTGCGTGGAACGGGAAATAGCCGGAGGTTCAACTGTACACGAATTCAGGGAATGTGGCCAGTGGTTTGGTTGGATGATTAAGTCCCCAACCTAAAAAAATAGGTCAGCTCAAGTCTTCTAGTTTATGACCTAGAAGTAGTGGTGGATTGGAGCAAAACTTAAAAAAGAAATCACTGAAACATTAAAAAAATACAACAGCAATAAGGCATCTATAATTATAATTATAAACATGTTACATAATATGTATTAGACATCTCACTAATTCCTTTACTTGCCATAACTTGATATATTCTCACAGCTCTTTGAGTTAGCCCAACATCATGTCTTCTGAAACCACAGGTCTGTAAGTGGTTTTTAATTATAGGGAAAATAGGTCTCATAAATCATCTGTATTTCTGACAGATGGGTGAAACTTGCTTACATATCAAAATGCTTTATGCTTTCTTCCTACCATCATGCCTCCAAGTCACATATTACAAATGTTCACCTGATAAAAGAGCCAACTAATTATGTTGTGGACCATATCCTATCAAAGACTGCTCGTAAGCTGTCCTGACCAGTGTGGCTTATTTGGTTGGGTGTAATGGCACAAAGCGAAGCATCACCAGTTCAATTCCAGGGCACAGCACATGTCTGGATTGTAGGTTCTCTCCTTGGCGCATTAACAAGAGGCAACCTATCAATGTTTCTCTCTCACATTGATGTTTCTCTTTCATTCTTTCTCCCTCCCTTCCCTTCTCTAAAATTAAAGAAATAAAATCTTAAAACACTATCACTCATAAGCAAAGGGAAAGAACTGTCATGATATCTATAGGGATTCTTTTTTCTTTTACTTTTCTCCAAAAAAAGTACCATATTTGTAGCTTAGCTTTGATTACTGGTGATTACCAATTGTCCATTCACTTTCACTTTAAGTACAATTAATTGCTAGTGGGGAGTTTATGACTAGTGTGGAGAGGGAGGGAGGAGGAAGAGAAAGAAAGAATCTGATTTAGGAAAATATGGTCAAATTTAGAGAATGGATTACCTTGTCTTTTTGAGAGACATTGAAACCAATCCAATGATAATAATAATACAATAGACCTTGTTCTGAGATGCTATCAACTTTTCAGAATTACACAGTTGTATTAATTGATTTTAGGATTTTTTATTATAGATAATAAATTTTCTGTAGAATAAATATATAACTGAGATATACACAGAGATAGATTTATGGTCATCTTTGGTAGGAATAATTATGTAGATTTAAATTTAAAAATTTAGAAAGAGAAAAATATTATTATAACTAATATAATCTTAATGCCATTCTGTTATTAAGAAATGCCGAAATGAATACACACATAACTCTTCCATCTATGGTACAGCTTTCTCCTAGGGGACTATAACTTTAATCCCATAATATTCATATACATTTAAGTTAGAAAGTGAGTCTTTGCCATTCTCCACAAGAACTAATGCTGCACTTTATGATAGTTATATTGTTAATAATCAAATCTGAAGATTTCATTTTCAGTTGCCTCCAATTACATATGAAGTGATAAAGATTTATTAGATTTCATTATCTGTGTTACCCATTATACTTTTAAAAATTTACACTTTTAAATTTTTTGAATAACTTATTCAAAAATTTTTTTCCTATGTGCTAAATTAGAAAAAATAGAATAAAATATTATTTCTCTTCTCAAGAAGCTCATAAATTTAAGCAATTCATTATACTAGGATTCTTAATTCTAATTCTTAAATTTCAGGTGAGAAGCTAAAACTTTATGAAATTATGGAAGAAACCAGTTAGAGTATTCAGCCTGAAAATGTACTAAAATTAGTGTACAACACACAAAGTCAGACAGAGTTCTACAAATATTCACTGGCACAGTTTGTTGTAAGAGTGCCAGTGAGTTCTCTCAAATGGCTTGCCTTCTGCATTGTTGTCTATTATAAGACCAGAAAGGAAAAACAAAACAAAACAAAACAAAAAAAGCATAGCCTTAATTCCATCGTATGATGTCGGATTTACTAAGGCAGCTTTTTAGGCATATATGTGACATTGAAATGACCCATGTAAGTGACAATTAGAAGTGAACAAAAAATATGATATTTTGATCAAACAATATGGTATTCCTAGGCATATGTCATTCACTTCAATGACTTAACAGCAGTGATATAGTTTGATTTATCAAAAATAATGTATTTATTTTCTGATTAAAATATTAATAATACAATTATTGCAATGCAATTAATACAATTGATACAATTGATATAATTAATATAATTAATACAATACAATTAATGCAATTATTGATGATACAAATAAGAATTCAAATGGCCATTTATTGAATACCTACATTATGACAAGCCCTAGCTAAGCACTATACCTGCATCATTTCCTTTAAACCAGTAACAATACTATGAAGTGAGCATTTTTATGATTATTTCCTTTGTTGAAAACAGGAAATCTAAGTTTAGCAAAATTAAGTAACTTGGTCAAGGTCATAAAGTTATGCTGGTATAAATACCAGAGTCTGTGCTGTACTCCTATAATATATTTGTTTTTATAAATACACAAAAAATATGTAGAAGCATTTAAACAGGAATATCTTACCTTTAATTCACTGTGGATTCTTCTATCATTGAGGACCAGTTTGATGGAATTTAGATTATCTCATCCATCTACTGTTAGTCTTAAACACTTCAACCTAAGTATCCCTTTCTAATTTAGGAGTGGAGTTTATTGATTAAAATTTCAGGTCTAGAAGACAGAGTTCATGGGTAGAGACACTAGCTCTCATACTTAACAATGATATTTTGGACAAATTACTAAAATATTCTGCACTTCAGTTTCTTTCCTAATAAATAGGGATAGAATTGAGGTGATTATTAGACATACAGACTATTAGACATGTTATAAGCAGTAAGAAAAGATTAGCTGCTACAATTTTGTGTAAAGAAGGAGAAATAATATATATTTATATTTCCTTGTATGTTTATAAAGAAACAGTAGAAGAATGAAAAGAAAAAACTAATAAAAATAACCACTAACAGGTAGAATAAAAGTGAGACTTTTGATTATAAAATTTGTATAATTTTGACTATACATAGTTATTAGGGTCCTTGGTGAATGTAGAGCCCTGATGTGATTAAACCCTTTTTTTTTCTTTCAGACCTTATAATAAATTTTTCCTAATCTAGACTTTTTTTTTACATAAAGAATTGAATTTTATATGTAACATTAATTAGAATAAAACACATTTAATAGAAAGGTAAATTATAAGGCCACATGATGTATATAGTTCTAAACAATAACTAATAAACAAAAGAGATGTGAAAATAAAGGAAAACATTTAAATTGGAGTTGGAAGTACTGAAGGGGGAGTTCTCCTGCACTAACACTTGTGGCAGCCTACAAACCAACAGGAAGAAGAAAGATAATTATGTTGACAAGGGCCGACGTTTTTCACATAGGAATTTCACCTCTTGATTTTTGAGAAAGAATGGTTTGTCCCTTCTCCAACAGCAATGCACTAACCAACAATAGCTGCCAATGAGAAACTGCCAAGTCCTCAAACTTGTATCCTTTTCAAGTGAACTTTGTTCAAAACAACCGTTCCCAGTTTCCTCCTAAAACCATTAAAAACTAACGTCTCTTTGCCTCTTCATACTTGCCTTATGGTTTGCCATACCTTGCTGGTAAAACAAAACAAAACAAAACAAAAACTGGCTCATTTTTTAAGGATAACAGAAAAAATGACTCTGATACAACAAAACTGGAAAATGATATGAGATTTACAGTTCATTAAAAATTCAGTAAGTGCGAGCAAAATCATATTACTAAATGAAAAAGACAAAACCACTAAACAAGTCAGTGGAAGATATTAAAAGAAATTTTACAAATAGAATCAGAGAAAATAAACCTACTACACTGTTGTATTAAAGATTTATATCGACGTTAGTATTATCTTTCATCCAGTTCTTCCCATTAGGTGACTTTTTTCAAAGACCATATAAGGAATCCTCAATGGCATTGACCGGGAGGACAAAGGAAACCTCAATCCAATAATGAGGTCTAGTTCCTTGTCAACAGGTCCTTGTCACTGCACAAGAAAGAGTGCAAAAATGAGATAGGTTCAGCAAAGCACATAGAATTTATTAAAGAGAAAGTACACGCTCAAGAAGTGAGAGCAGCAACTTCCGAGAACAAGGGGCCTCTATGGGGTCTGGGTAGAAGGTTTTTATTGAACGTAGGCAAGGCGGAGAGGGAGGGGTGATGAGGCGGTTCTTGGCTTCTGACACTGGTAGCGTGTATACCCACGCAGCAGCTCGTCCTTCTGGCACTTCTCTAGAGAGATATTTATTTTTTGGTTCTCCGAACTGTCACGGTGATTGTGGGTAGGGACAGAATAGTTACAAATTGCGATGCAAATTTATTATAATGATGTCATAAAAACCCTGTTGGTCACTTTTATGTCAATATGGATGCCAATTCTGGTTGAGACTAGTTTTTGTTCATCTCAATTATAGGGAATTGGGAAGGTGGAAGGGGGAGGGAGGTGGAAGGCGGTTAGTGAAAGTCATTTCCAAGATGTTCCAATCAGGAGGGAAAATGGGGGGATAGGGCTTGAGGGCTTTGTTCTCTATTCTAACTCTCCTGCCTCAGCACTGAGAAATGGCAAACTAACTGACGGGACAGATATGTTCTTCTGGGAAGTAAGATCTTGACTTTTTTTAGAAGGAACTGAATTAGGTGGCTAAGTAATAAACAAATAAGAATAATGGGAAAAGAGATAGCTGGAGAGTAAAGACCTAGCTAAAAACTAAGCCCAGTTGCCTTGATGTGTGTCTGTGCATTTGAGGGAAAAAAAGTGCCCAGAAATTCTCCTTATCCACATAGGCTTGTAGAAGTCAAAGTAAATAAACTTAAAGGAAGAGATATTTTAGCTAGACATGAAAATAACAAAATACATTTTTTTTATTCTTATGGTAATAAGATATTGTCCTTGCAAATCTTGAGATGGTGACATGCAATCACATATTTATTTAAGAAAGGTGAGTGACCAATAAGATTCAGAGCTACAGATTAGGTCATATGATCTCCAAGGTGTCTTCTGACTCTGTTATTCTATGATCCTGTAAATCATTAGCAAATAGCAAATCACTTCAGTATTCCAAGGGTTTACACACACACACACACGCACACACACACCCTGCTATATAATACTATAAGGCTATGTTTTCGTTAGACCTGTTTACATTTTTCCTGCTATCACCATCTATCCAATTATTAGATACCCATTCTCCAATATATCCACTTGTTGTACATACATTATTCTACAATAAAATATCATTATAGATATTAACTTTGAGAATAAATTCAATATTTTTACCATGTACAGGTAGCTGAACATTCTTATCTGAATAGATGTAGTTTTTAAAAACAAAGTGACTGATTTGATTTTTAAAGTTTGTTTTAATTCCTCAACCAAATATAAAATTCTATAGCACTAAACTTCATGAAGTTCCAACAACTCTATTTTTTTAAAGCATGGTATATTTAGAATATTCTCTAGTTATTTCTTTTTCAGGATGAGTATCATTGTTAAGCTAAACTCTATTTTGAAATAATATCTTCTACATCTAAACTAACTTTAATTTGAATAAATGACATCCTAAAATGTCTAAATTCTAAGTGCCACCTTGTTTATCTGGAGTATCTGAAGGCTCAAATCATCTTAAATGAAATTTAAGGCACATATTCTTAATTTAGCTTAAAAAATTCTGCTAATCAAAATAAATACTAATGGAGACAAGTGCACTTGAACAACAATAAATAAATAAATATTAAAAAATAAATACTTATGATATTAATAACCCTTAAACACTCTCATAGACAAGTCATCCATAGGTTTCTTTCCTCACTGTCAATAAATCCAGACAGAGCTCCAAAAGTCAAAAGATCATGATACATATTATTTTTTCTTCTATTTCTGCCATGACTCTGCTTGCTAGTAGGAATTACTGGCAAAAAAGCAAAAACAAAAACAAAAACAAAACCTATTAAAATGACATTCTTGTCAAAACAGTGTCAGAAAATTGCTACAGACCAAGGAGGCAATCTTTCAGATTTACCCATTTCCTCCACCCTCTTTCTCCTAATGATCTACCAATAATTCAACTTTGATAAATACATCATAGAACTAATCATGAACCTCATAGGATACGTGTCACAAATGTGGATTATTTTTTCTTTCTTAAATGTGTTTGGCATCCTAAATTTGTTTTGGAGAGAAGAAAATAAGAAATAGAAACCAAGACTTAAGGCAATGATGATTAAAACTCATTAATTTTTCTCCCAAGTTACTATACTATATTTACCCTGATTTATTCTTATCCACTTATTGCAGAAAAACTGAATTTATAAAGTGTTTACTTATAAGTATTTCTACTGTGCCAGTAGTTCTTCCCATTTTCTACTATACTGTCACATTTTATAACTCCAGGAAGCACATTTTGTATTGTGGTCTATGCCCTGTAGTGTATATTCTGCTTAAAAGGATAGATAATTAATTTTGATATATAATGATTTTATTCTAAACAGCATGTTATTGTTATACTGACAGTACCATATGTTCTCATTAGTCAAAAATCTCAAGTGACAGCTATGTAAATGCATTAAATTTTGGAAAGCAATGCTCAAGGAAGTTTTAGCAAAATGACAACTCAGGTGGCGTCCATATCCTATTATGTCAAATAGATAGACTAGATAAATTATAACAATGAAAGAAAACACCTAGCTTGAAATAAATAGTCTCGAGTACCAAGTTAGGAGACCAAATAAAGCTATATCTTTAAAATCTCACGAGAGATTCAGGTCAAGACAAAATCTCAGATTAGGGATCTGGGTTCCTGATGCTCACTGTAAGAGATTAAATCTGTTAGCCCACGTGAGGTACACAGACATAAATCACCGCAGTGTTTCCATAACACAGAATCCAAAGCAATCAACATCTGTTCCCATCTGCATGAACCAATTGTGAAGAACCTTGCATTGTAACTGGAATTTTGGATAAAAAGTAATTTTTAAGAAATCAAAGCCCTCATTATGCCTTATACATGGGCTGGGGTTTAAATTTGCATGGTATGTATTGTGATATTTCTAGTAAAAGAGAGTTAGAGGAAAATTGAAAGTTTATCTCTAGGAGAAGTGCTACATTTGTTGCATATGTAGTTTGGAATACTAGATTAGCAAGTAAAACTAGTTTATGTAAGATTAACATGGGTGGATATTAAAATATACTTTAAAATAAAATATAATTTAAGTAAAAAGATCAAGAAACAAAATGAGGTTTATGGAATGATAGTTTACAAAAATAGAAACTCATGCATTCAAATGTCATGTGCAGATTTTATAAGGATCAGTTAATAGTAAAGCACGCGTATCAAATCTATGAACATGAGTGTTTATGATGGGGAAGAAGTATGAGTTTGTATCTGCGATGTCAGGGTAAAAAAGAAATACACATTGTTCCAAAATAAGTGAGGGGCCAACTATGCTATGATAAATGGCAACAAATAATTCTAAAAAAAATCCTGCCCATTAAATAATACAATAAAACCAAAACAAAGACTGCTAAATAGTTTATGGGAAAAATAATATGGATATTAATATATGTATATATATATATATATATATATGCACATACACACATGCATATACCTACACACACACACAGAGGGTATAGCCAAAGTACATTTACAGTTGTGGGTATGGTAAACAGAGTTTATTCTTGTATTATTAGCATTTATCAATTATTGCATTATTTTTTCATGCCAATACCTGTAAACCTATTTTTGCCCCACCGTGTGTATGTGTGTGTGTGTGTGTGTGTGTGTGTGTGTGTGTGTGTATGTGTGCGTAAAACTAAAGCACTGAATATCAAACTTCTGGGATTCCACTTAAGAGCTAATAGGGAAGGAGTTCTACATATATCCAGTATGACAGCATGAGTAGTTCTGCAGACCTACTGCTCACCAGCAAAACTCGTGAAATTTATGTAAAGTGATAAACATTTAAAACCTCTGAAAATGGTCCTAAATGCAAATAAATATAGCAAATAAAGATGTATTCAAGGAAACGTAATAAAATTTTTAAATAAAATAAAGATTATATGACTTTTGATCCAAGACCTACTCCCCAATTCAGTTCAGTGAAATGGTATGTCCACTCAGGTTGTCTGGTGTAGCCAAGAACATCAGGGCTTCCTCTCTTCCTCACTCAGAGTTGGGTTGGGGGGTATGGGGAATTTCCTGAGAGGGTCAGTATGTCAGCATTTCTGATCTCGCCCCCAGCTACCTGTTGCTGAAACTAAGTTCCAAGGGAGAATGACTGAGATGTAGAGGTTCCCTTCTACCCAGACATGGTTCATGGGGTGCAATGCTGGTGAAAATACTGAGTCCCTGATTACCTTTGCCCCTGCCTATGGGTTAGGGTACTCCTCATGAAGAGATACAAGCCAGGAAAACCCTGTGATGCTACCCCTCTCTGCCAACTGCCTAGCTAATTAACTAGAAATATAATTCATAGAGAAGCTCGTCATTGTCTTGCCCCCCAAAACACCACAGCCATTGCTAAGAGATTTTGCCCTGCTGAGAAGGCCATAAAATATAGAGTTCTAAACCTTTCTCCTTAAAATCTGACTGCATTTCCAACCAAGTATGACATTTAAGACTAAAGGTATCATCAAAAACAGTGGAGGCTGTAGACAAAGGTGAATGGGAAGAGAGTAGTAGATTCATTGGAGAAATAGAGACCAAATGCTTTGTCAGAGAGAACTGGGAAAGAAATAAATGTGGAAAGGCTGCATACGCCAGAAAAAATCTCAAACATTATCCCAGGAAATCAACCCTTTAAAAGAGCCTGTGGATCATTTGCGGAACCGTTTTATGCCCCAGGATATTTGTTGGAAACAGTAAAACAATCAGCTGACAATTATTGAAGCTGTGTGTTGTCAGGGAAAAGACAGTCAAAGCTAGCCCTGCTAGAACCATTGTCTTTCTGGAATTAATATGGGCATATCTAAGTCTTTGTGTCCTGAGGGGCAATATCAGAAGCTTCACATTGTCCATCAGTAAAGGAATGGATAAAATAATGTTCATATATTTATGCAAGGTAATAATATTTGACACTCGAAATTAGTGAACTGGATTTGCATTTAGCAACACAGATCAATCTCAAAAGGTGAGCAAAAAAGAAAATGCACAAAAGTCAGAAAACGATTACTTGCCTAGTGGAAAGAAATGGAATTAAGGAGGAGTATAAAAAAGTTACAACTCTATGGGTTACTTTTTATTCCCATAAAAAGTGACATAAGAAATATGAAAATAAATTTTCTTATAAAATATTTTATTTAAATGTGAATTCTTATTGATTTAAGCATTAGATAATTACCTCTGGAGTCTGTTCCCCTTGAAGGACAGGATCAGTTTCCTTGAGTGTCCCCAGGGAAACCTCCACAGTAGTGTCTCTTTAGTTTAGGGGACAAGGAGTTCGGAGTTCTGGTTCCATTCTGTATTAGCAAGTGGACATACTATTTAGCCATTCTGATTTTACTTACCTCTTCTTTTTAAAAAATGGGCCATTTAACATGCTCTTCAAAAGAGTTTCTGATTTTTTATATTTTATTATAAAATTTTCAAAGATTTTGCAATTAAACAAAACTGTATACATAATAAATCCTTGTTATTTATAACCCTGCTTCAACAACTGTTACTTTAAAGCAATCTTATTTTTTTTCTACTTTTATATATCAACCCCTACTTCAGGTTATTGCAAGTTAAATTATAAGCATCTTGTTATTTAAACCATAAACATTTCAGTATGAATCTCCAAAAGATGAAGTCTCTTATTAAAATTATACCTATAATTTCATAATAACCCTAAAAAAATATGGTTAGTAACTTCATAATGTCAGCTACATAAGTCAATGTTCAAATAAATAAATAAATAAATATCCTTTTTTCCCTTTAGTTTTGAAATGTTGCACAATTAAAATAAGAAAGCAAAAAATATTATTTATGCATTAATTAAAATAAAATAAATGCATAAATAATACATTTAGCAACATGCATTAGTAAGTGAGATAGGAGAACAATCATAGTGACCTGGCTGATGTGGCTCAGTTGGTTAGAGTGCTGTCCCATAGACCAAAAGGTTGCAGGTTCAATTCCTAGTCAGCGCATACATCTAGGTTGCAGGTTCGATTCCCGGTCAGGGCATGTATGAGAAGACAACCAATTGATATTTCTTTCTCACATTAATGTTTCTCTGTCTGTCTCTCTCTCACTCTCTCCCCCTTCCTCTCTCTAAAAGCAATGAAAAAATGTCCTTGGGTGAGGATAAAAAAAGGAGAAAAAAAAAGAAGAACCATAGAAAAACATATCTACTATTTTAAATAAAAACATATAAACAATCAATGAACGAAAATCAGGACATAAGTACAAACATGACAGTTAATAAAATCATGAACAACTTTTTAAAAATAAATAAATTAAATTATTTAAGAATTTGTAACATAAGAGGTTAAGACCGGGGATCTCAACTGTTCACTCGGATTAGTCAAAAAATCCACAAAGAAAGCTGGGAGGAATAGATGTTGCCTTTATTGCTTACATTAGAGAGAGTGCTGATGGTGGTAGGTCAGCAAGCAGGATTGCACCTCCCTTAGTCCGAAACTTGTTTCAAGGCATCCCAAACAAAGAAGGCACATTTTATGTGTGAGTAACTCATGTGCATGTTCAGAAAGAAAAGGTCAAGAAGTCACAGGACTGGAAGCCACTCCTAAAAGGGGATAAGGAGGGAATTACAATTCATTTCCAAAACAGTAAACATTTCTTCTAGCCAGGGGACCTCTACCTCTGGCCAGCCTTCTATCAAGGGTAGTAGAAGGAGCCATGTCGTTAGCAACCCCACACTCCACCCTGACACCCTCCCCCACCTCATAATCTTCAGGTCAGTTCTTCCAGACAGGGAGTCCCTGGGTGGAGAGAGTGTGGTCACATTTTATCTATAGACCACAGATACAGTACAGGCTGCACCTTAAGACTAAAAGTGCAACAAGAAAACCAATGAGACCTAGGATGAGGGAATACCACCAATAGTCCGTAGTAGTCAGTACCATAAAATTCTTGCACAGGGTTGTTGACCTTCACCCCATGAGTTGCATAGTTTCATTTGCAGTCTCATTCCTGCATTCAGTACACATGGGTACGAGCTGTCATACCTCTATCCGTAAGGCCGACAGCCTCCAAACATTGTTCCAAACTGCATATGTGAACTATGGCTTGGTGGCAAGTGGCATGTCCTCTCCCCATGGCAAACACCTTGGCATGTGTCTGGATGAAGAGAGGGAGCCAGTTCCACCATGTCTGATTTGCAGGGTGGATCTACCATGGCATTCCAGTGGATGCAGCGGTTGGAACTCTGTGCAGACCCAACAGTCTGAGCAGTTGTTCACAGCAGTTAGCATTCCTGCCCTTCGGGGGAAGGTGTTGCTTCCACAGAATCCAAATAGACAACCCCCAAGAAATCATCGAAAAGATGATTGACAGATAAGTCAGGTAAATGCATTTCATAAAATGTAAATCATAGTATACATTCTACGAAAGCAAAAAGAACACAAAGTTCAATGAACACAACAAATCATAAACCAGTTTCTGAGTCTGCAAGGGTGTCAGATGAGAAGACTTCCAAATGCAAGGCTTTTGTTGGAATGAAATTAAGCAGTGCCAATCTGATATATCCTCTTTACCCATAGTTTAAATGTCTCTGCTGATATTGTCAGGTGCTCAGATAAATCCTGTAAGGTTGTTACTGCATCAGCAGTTCTCAATAATTCCAAATCAAAGGATGAAGGAAAAGTGAAACCCTAGAATCCAGTCTAGTTCATAGGTGAGAAATAAAATTTTACAGACAATTGACTAAATTAGAGTCTACTTTCCACAATTGTACATAACAGACTTTATTGAAACATAATTTTCCCCTAAAGTCACTCTCATTTTTATCAGAGAACCAAATCAAGACCAATTCATTTACTATATTAAGTCCAGCTTCAATTTGACCTGATTATTTGCATAAACGCAACAGCGATAGCAATTGATCAAATAGGTTTTCTTAATCTATTGTACTTTGCTGGAACATTACATGAAATTCTGAGATTGAGCTTTAATTAGTTCCTCAGGGCTGGAAGTCAAAACAATAGCTACCATCAGGGTTTGCCTGCAATACCTGCAGATTTGGGTGAGTTTCTCAAGTTCTTGGTGTCCCCAAAATGCATTGAGGTTCTACCCACACCATCTTTCGGTAAAGTAACCTTAGCTCCTTACCTGGAAAGGCTGCCATGAACCAAGTGACTAAGCAAGGTACCAGACCATTTTCCCAAGGGGCTTTTATTGGCTTCAAACTCAATCTTAATTCCTAATGGCTTTACAATGACATCCAGAGTCCGCTCAACACTCCTTTGATCATGACATTTCTACAAAGACTTAGTTGATAAAATCACAAATGGAAACTGGCTCTGTATGTTCTGCTGCAAAGAAATCAAATTCCTGTTGGATTTATGCACACAAACATATTGCTATGGAAAGAATAATACTCATTAAGAACTTCCAAATTCCAGAGGGATCAGGTAAGGAGAAAAATGTAAATGCCTCAATATTGCATATGAAAGTATACTTTACCAACTTGCTTTAAGAAAAAGAAAGTTTTCTTATGTCTGAAAGAACAAATAATTTAAAAAAGCAATAGTTTTCAAGAAAAAGGTCATACAAGCTATAATTATCTTCAGTTTATTATGTCCTGTAATCAATTTCTGCCCATCCTGATCATCTGCCAGTCCAAAGTATCACAGAACTCCAGTATTCTTCACTCAGTTCAAAGGTATGATCTAAAAATCCATTCTCAGAAATATGCAATCCAAAACAAATCAGAGTCCTCTCCATGAACCCCTGCGAAACTGTATTTTCCCAAATGCATCAGAGTAAAACAATGACTACTTATAAATGACAAAACTTAAGATGACATGGTTACATATTTAATTAGAATACAATTGACAATGAAATTTGCTTTCCTGTAACAACATTTTAAGATAACAATTAAATTACAAATGAGAGCATATCAAAACTTATATAATCTCCAGAATATCTACTTTCATATTAACAAAATGTATATCAAAATAGAATATACTTATTATTTATTTGATTAAGCTTCCCAGGTTAAATTAAATAGGCCTAATTAGTCCAAAAACTTTTCTAAAAGAGGGAGAACAAATCTTTGAGGTATTCAAGGGACCCATTGGAATATCTCAAAATCATTTCTCAGTTAAAAAACCTCTTAAACTTTAAACTTTGGGAAAGCTGTCAAATAAACTTAACCAAAAGACTATAACATAAACTTTTACTAAGACAACCCATTTTTACAGTAATAACTTCAAAAGGCATTAGTTAAACTTAAAACCAGCTTTCTCATTAAATAATTTGTCCAGAACATGGAATCTTGTTTAATTTACATAAGTACTTAATTTCTTTAGGTCAATGATATATTACACCCTGGTAATTCCATCCAGAGGCAGAAAATGTACCATATGTAACACAGACAAATATATATCACTCACAGATCACACACATAAAGATTATGCATATAAAGCACAAGATTTTCTCATTTGTTGTCTTTTGTCTTCTTCCTTCTACACAATCCTTCTTCAGTTTAGACCCTCTGCAATTTTCCTAGTCTTTCTTAGTTTGCCAATTTAATGTATCTAGAAATTAAAACCATTTACTTTTAATTCTATTTCTTCCAAAATATATTGCCATAATTTACACCTTTTATTACCAAAACCATACAGCTTCTTTCCAAATCAATTTAAAACAATCTGGTGTTTCCTAGATTGACTTTTATGAACACATTTCGTAATCTGTAGACACATAGGTTCTTCTATTGGTAGATACACTCGCTTTCAATAAAACTCTAACAAGATATTTATTAACGAGTCACTCATTTAACAGCTCCAGATCCACTCCACAGCCTCTCTGCCACAAAAACCAAAAGTTGGTGAACCCAAGATTTGTTTAGAAATCAGTTTTAGCATTTCAAAATATCTAGATAGTCGACAACTTTAATCAAAATTCCCCAATTTAGGCATGAATAGTTGAAATAAATCAAATTGATTTCATCAGATCCAGCTAAGTTTTTTTTAATTTCTTCAACTCTTTCGATGAAATTTACCTTCCAAAATTTGCATGTGAAGAGATTGTCCAGATTAAGAGACTGCATGTTAAGTGGCTGAGACCAGGTATTTACATTTCAAATACAGACTTTTGGAGTTGCAGAAGGGGGAGGAATGGGATGTTGGCATTCATTAGCTTCAGAAGTCTTCTTTAGTTCAGACAGTCTCTAAATTTTCTTATTAACTTTTTAAAATTTACCTGTACTCCACCTAGAAGCTTTTAATTTCCTAGTCAACACATGCTTCCCATTTACTAGACCTTTGACCAAAAGAGAAACAAGAACAAAATGTAAAGCAAAGACAAGATTTCATGAAGAGCTTATCTCCTCATTTTTCTCACTGACTTAAGCTCACCTTCTAACTGCTTTACTTTTGCTTCAGCTGCTTCTTCCTTTAACTCCCGCCAGGTCCTCTGCAAGGCCCGTGGATGCATTGGGGGTGTCTCCTCAATGTGGTGTCCCATCCTAGAATAAGGGTAGCCAGTATCCATTCTCAGGATTTCCCCTGCTATTCCCCACCCCGCCTGTCATCACCCGCAGTTGACTCAACTCGGATTTTTGGAGGTATCCAAATGCTGCCGATGACTATGCCAATTGTAATGCAGAAGATCAAGCCCAGGAATCTTGACTGTTCATTCAGATAAGCCTAAAAATCCACAAGGAGAACTGAATGGAGCAGACATAACCTTTATTACTCACATTACAGGGAGTTCTGATGATGTCAGGTCAGCAAGCAGGACCACATCCCCCTTAGTCTGAGACTTGTTTTAAGGCATCCTAGATGAAGAAGGCATGGGTCCTACCTGTGACTACCTCAAGGTGTATGCGCAGAAAGAGAAAGTTAAGAAGCAGTCGCAGACAGGAAGTCATTCCCAAAATGGCATAAGGAAGAAATTACAATCCATTTCCAATACAATACACATTCCTTCTAGCCAGGGGCCCTCTGGTAGGCTACTACCACAAGTTGTGGAAGGAGCTGTGTCTTGAGCTACCCCACAGAATTATAAACAAGTAAGACCAACTCAAAAAAAGAAAAAGAAAATTAAGAGCCTAAATGCTATAGGATAAATTGACTCACTAATTTTCCACCCACTAAAATCTCTTATAGGTTACTGGTTCAAATGTAACTTATACTCCTGTGATAAACTTGTCAATGCATAGTAATGTTTAATATGTATGTATTCAACACTCCAGCAATCCCACACATAGGTATAAACCCCAGAAAACCTTATTCATGTGTTCAGGGAGTCATGTATGGGACTATTTAATGCAATAGTTCTTTTGATAGCAACAGAGTGGAAACTTCCCAAATGTCCTCCAAAACCAAATTCAATATATTATCATAAAACAGTCAGTTGGAGTGCTAACAAGTATCCCCTATTGACCAAATGGCAGCAGGTAAGTTTCTTAGAATGAAAGCGTGGAAAGCTAGAAATATCAATAGATAGGGCCTGAGTGCACAAAAAGCTAGCAACGTACTTGGAAAGGAATAAAAAAGTCCTTCTCCTCCTTCCAGTACCAGTTTGAGGGTGCACCATAGAAGTCAAAATGGCACTGGGGGATGCACTAGACCAAAGAGACCTGTCAGTCTAGCTGAGGGTAAGAGGAGATTGGTTGGATGGTGGACCTACTAAAGTGTGGAAAATTTGGGAAGTGGATTGGTCATTTTGAGATAGCACCTGGTTCATCTTGCACCCAAGCTAATATAATCCCAGGGAGAAAAAGAAGCTCTCTCTCACTGACTTGTGACCTGCACTGGCTCCATGTATTCACCTGTGCTCTCCGTGGGCAATATGGCCTTAGTAGCAATGTGGCCCATGGCCTCCAGCAGGAAGCATTGCTCTCTCTTGTCCATCTGGTGATGCACTGGTTCATGCTTTCGTGTGCCCTCTTGCAGAGGAACATACAACTATACAGCCATGTCAACGACATGGCATATGGTCATCTGGGTTTCACATTTGGGCTCCAGGAGGGATCTGAAATGGACAGCAGCTGGGGATAAGTTAAGCCACCTGGATAGAGACTAAGACCTCATAGCAGATGCCTGCAGGCTTCAAATTACTGTACCTTAAAATGGAGCAGGAATGCCAGACATTGGCTTTTGTCCTGGTCTTATTGAGAGTGGTAGCGCTTTTCCTGTGGAAAGAGGAGATGGGTTTTGAGACGATAGTCCACCATTTTCCCCGGTCACCCTACATCTGAATAAAACCTCTTCCCTTTTGCATTAATATCTGCTTCACAAGTTTTGCTTTTGTGGCAACAGGCAGTCAAACCTCTATTTTTGTTCAGTTACAGTTATACTGTAATATAATCAAACTATGGAATTTAATAATTGCATATATTAGTATGAATACATGTTAAAAATAAATACTCTGAAGCAAAATAAAGAAAATTTATAATAATATATAATAAAAATCACTATGGATAGATATTAAACAGTAAAAATAAAACTTTAGCCCTGGCTGGTGTGGCTCAGTGGATTGAGTGTCAGCCTGCAAACTCAAAGGGTCACCGGTTCAATTCTCTGTCAGGGCACATGCCTGGGTTTCAGGCCAGGTCCTCCGTTGAGGGCGTGCGAGAGGAAACCCATCAATGCATCTCTCCCACATGGATGTTTCTCTCCCTCTCTTTTCTCCTTTCCTTCACTCTAAAAATAAATAAATAAAAGCTTAAAAAAACTTTATACACTTGATGGAGTCATACATTTATTATACAAGTATAAAATCATGTATTAGAATAAGAAGGAAATAATTTGAGATAATGGTGTCCTTGCTATATAATGATATAAAATAGTGTCAGTAGAGATTTAGGGAGCCCCAGCTATGTCAAAAGTTTTTATATCTTTAAGAAGAAATTTTTAAAAAAGTAATCATAACCAGTGTAATTCTAAAAGAGTAGGAATCAGGATGCTGGCCTTAGATGTCATTTAATAGACATTGCCTTTCTTTCCTTCTGTGATATTTACCTTTCACTGTGAACTATAAATCAAATGCTGAGGCAATACTTAGCAAGAGAAAATGGTATAGATTTCCCTCTCCCATTGTTTAACATAATATATTTATTAAATAGATGCTTAAATATACATTTGTTAACAGTCACTAATTAAAATGAATGGATACAGAGTATGAAATGATGACACTATTCATTTTAAAAATCTTGCTTCTGGGAAAAAATTTTTTTAAGTATTTTGGTTTTTACTCTCAGAAATATTTCAGCTTATACTTTTAAAAAATGAAATCTTTCACTTTTAGGGTGAATCAATACAAAAAAATGTGAGATCTTATATTTACCTGCTTCCAGTTAATTATATGGCTTTCGGATGTGGTTGACTGTATCTACTTACTTTGACACTGTTGGTCAGACTTGTAAATACTGACAGTAGCAAAGTTTCTGTGGATCAATCAATCTCTACAGTGTTTTAAGAAATGCCAGTGTGATCGAAAGATTAGAAGTGTATTTGGGCTAGTACAGAGGAACTTCTGTATCAGTGACCCTGTTCTCTTCTTAGCCTTTTCGCACCTAGCATATTTCCTTGGTGTCCGACCAGAAAATCTCAAGTTCAGAAATTTCAAGGATACAGAATCAGTAGAATCCTCAGCACTAATGGGATTGAAGGCCCAAGAGATAGTGGTGATGCCTATAGATCTCAGTGTGGTGACAAAACAGGAATGGAGGATTATTTTTCATGATATTAAAGCTCTCAGGTAGACTCTGGGATTTGCTTTGTGAATAAGAACATTGGAGTGCGTTAATTTGGATTTTGACTGTCAAAGTATATAAGGGAAACAACTATGAGATGCTCTGAGATCACTTTTCTTGGATTGAATAATATTGTTTCTAATAGGGTTAAAAAGACATGGATCATAAAGGGATGTTTTGGTACCTTTAATGTATTACCTTATTTTTTGTTCTATTGTGTTTGCTAGTTAGACTGAAGCAAAAGTAATTCATTGAATATATTTTTGTTGCATAGAAACATTCCTAGATTTTTTTTCTATGTTTTAAAGTCAAATTATATTTTAAACCTAACATTATATATTTACTTTAGGCAATTGTTGATGGAATACATCCTGAACTTGAACATATTTTCATTCTAATTAGAAGAGATACAGTGATATTATTAAAAGAGAAAAAAATTAGCATCTGTGATTTTGCTCCAATATATAGTGAACTCAGTGCTCAGTTACCATAATCCATTCTCTGCAAGGACAAGAATTAGAATGAATTCGTGTTAACCCTGAATATTAAATATATGCATTTATTAATTAAATTCACCATATACTCAATTATCAGGACATTGTCTACTTGTTACTTTAAAAATAATATTTTCAAATAATAATTTTATTTTTTGTTTGTAGGCTAATAAGTATGGTCATATAGATATATTTCTAGCAGCTTTTCTTAGCTTTCTACTATATCCATTTAACAAATAGTACTTAAATCTGTTTCTCTCCTTTTTTTCTCTCAATTTTCGGGTGGTAGAGTCTTTACCTTTGGGGACTTTCTGTTGCCTCTCTGGCACTAGATTAGGTCTTCTTCATACCCACATTCTTTATTAGATCTTCTTCATGCCCACACTTCAGCTACTATAACTGCCTCTATAACAATTTATTATCTATATGAAGCTTCTTAAGCAGATACCTATATTGCAAAAATAATATAAACTCACATTTACATGTGTATTTTGAATTGCCAACTTAGTATATTTATTGGATATATTCAACTCTCACCATGCCCAACACTGAACTATTTTATGCTCTTCTTCTCCAACCTTCTAACTCCACAAACTGGCTCCTTCACAGTGTCTAACTCTGCTAAGTGCACTGCTGCCTGTCTGAACTAGGGACCAGCTATGTTTCTCTGTCTCCTCAGTGACACATGAGTCTAATTCACCATAATCTCTTGCCTGGACTTTTTGTCATCTCTCTGTTTTGCCTCCCTCTAGTTTTTACCTATTCAATAAATCCACCACTTAGAATAAGAGACACCTATGAATGAAAAGTGAATCATGTCATTCCCTTTTTACATCTCAATGCTTTCAAGTTTCCTTGGGAATGATGTTCAAACTCTTCACTATAACTTGTAGGACTCTTGATTGTCTCTTGCCTATGTCTCTAGACTCACCACCTGCCACTTTACCTCTTTGCTTTAATCTCCAGCAATAATTCCCTTTTAATTTTGGGATCTAATTCTTGGCCTCCAGCTTTACATGGAGTATTTTCCCATTTCTCTTCTTAACCAGTAGCTTTACATGGCATACTCTTCCATTTCTCTCCTTAGCCTCGATAACTCTTGGGCTTCCTTCAAGCACAATTTAATGACCCTTTCCTCTAGGATGCTTTCCCTGTATTTTCAGGCTAGGGTAGGTCCTATTGTGTTTACCCATGCTATCTGTTCCATATTTCCCATATCACAGAACTTATAATTTTAAGTTGTTTTCTTTTTGACTGAACTTAAATCTCCATAAAAGCAGGGGCTAAATTTATCCTGTTCACTATACACATAGTACCTTAAACCTTATGTGATCCATAGATGATGCTTATTAACTATTTGAAAGAGCCAGATGCATGATTTGCTCTTTCTAAAGGAATACACTCAGATCTATGTTCTGGATGATTAGAAAAGAGTAAAACATTTTTCTATTAAAAATCATGCATGATCAGAACAAATTTTGCTAATATATGCTTGTTTTACTTTTTTCAAATATTTTCTATATGTATGTTGACACATGCTCTCCCCAAGGTATTACATAAATATAGAATTTGGAATCATGTCTCTGTGAAACTTTAGTTTAATAATTATTTACCCTCTTCGTATTTTTTAGCAATTTATTTTGCTCAACTAGGTTCAGTTGGTAAAGCTAATATGAAGTACAATACATTGAGATAAATAATGCAGAGTGACAAGAATAATTCTTTAATATGTAGAACCCATGCAATAAGCAAGTGGGATGGACTAATGATACTGACCTCTCAATATTGAACACAATTATTGGAGATAGACAATTGGTTTTGATATGTGTGCCATTTCTGATCGATTGTTAGAGGCTGTCTTATACTTAGCTAGGAAGGGTATAAGTGAATTGACACATGATAATTATCAAGGAATAATATCATGATTAATTATTGGTGTCAACCAGGAGAGTGAGAAAGAGGAATGATGGCATGCATGCCTGCCACATATGTGCCATCATGACACTGGGCAATCATTCAGTAGAGGAGTCCAAAGGAAAGCCAAAGGGCCTAGGTAGCTGGTACAGAAGGGGCAGAAATGGAGGCTAATGGTGCTTTGAATTCCCTATATAGGGTAAGCACAAGTTATAATACAGGTTATATAGTCACACGCACTCACATATACACACATATAAAAGACAATCATCAATCTATGATATTATAAAATAACTGAGGTAACTTTATTAACATTTGGTTGCAAAAACTTACTGATTCTTCCAAATCTGATATTTATAAATGGCCTAAAAACATGATCATGATATGTTTTAGAATACTTTTCACTGCAAAAAGCATCAAAAGGAAACATTTTTAAATTTTGGCATAAATATTGTATTAATCATATTTGATTTATTTAAAATACAGAAAGGGTCTAAAGTTAATTTAGCGTTTGCCTTTTCTAAGAAAATCTAGAGATGTATTGTAAAAAGCTGATTGTGAAAAGCTGAATTTTATAAAACCTATTTTGTTTCCTTTTAGTTATACTGGCTATACAGTTCAAATCTTTTAGGTATTTACCCTCCTATGAAAACAAGCTAAAACACTTATAAAATTTATTAAAATAAATCCTCTTCTAATAATTTACATAACTGTATTTTATAGTGTATAATTGAAAGCAATATATTTAGATTTTGAAATATATGTAATTCAAACTTTTAACTGTAATTAAATTTGTCTTTTGCTAGACAGTAGTTATAAACAGAGATAATATCATGCTGGATTTTTTCTCATCACTGGTTTCTCAGCATAAAGTACATTGCCTGGAACATAATTTGTGCATAAAAAAGAAAATTCAAAGGGTACTTCACAGAATGTATTATACACAATGAAAGCACTGATGTTTTTAAAGAAACAAGTATAACTTTTTATTTTAGTGATTGAAAACACTTAGTAATGGTAGATGTAGGATTTGAATTCTGATATTTTCTATTCTCCAAGTAAAATGTATTTCACAGAGTATAATACAATTTTAAAAATAAATCTCTATAAAAAAATCGGTTGTAGTTGAGTAATTCTTTGTAGGGAACTCACTCATAAGCTATATAACCTGTTACCACATTGTACCCATTCATGTAGTTATAAACTGCCTACATAGCAGCCTTTATCACTGTCCTCAAGAGAGGACTTGTGCCCCAGGGGTGGCAACTAACCACTGATGTTCATTTAACTGGATTTCATCCAGTCATTCCACCAGGTGGCAGTGTAGCATTATTACAAATAATAGCCCTCATGAATATTTGTGAAAAATAAATAATGAAAATAAATTTTACACACCTTGAGAAATTATTTTGATTTTATCTCCATATAAGATATTTTGAGGTTAAGCAAATTTTGAATAAATATTAAATTTCATAAATTGTACGAAGCCAAATGAACTAGTTTTAGATCCCTGAACAATGCAACTATCCAAGATGTGTTAAATATTGTGACACCTTGAAGAAGAGTCTAAATGTACTGAAAATAGAAAAAAAAATGTATACATGATCAGAGCACTCAATAAATTTTATTTCTTGTTTTCTTATAAAAATACACTATGTTGAAAGTGATTTATAAAAATCTATACTGATCAAATCAAATTAGTGATCTAATTTTAAATTTTAGTATCAGATTTGTTCATATATTTTGCTTATTATAAAGAAGAAAAGTAAATATATTGACTATAAATTAAATCGATATTATCAATAGATGACTTTTTTAAAAACTATAATCTTTTAAACAAAGATCACTAGAGTCATTCAGAATAAGTAAATGGAATTTGTTGTTGTTGTTGTTGTTCACCTTGTACATTTTATTTTACAAGCATAATTTTGAGCTATAAGATTTAACCAATTTAAGTCTCAAATAGATTCACTATGGGAAGCCAAGCTACAAGTGTGTCTCATCAGCATTTGTAACCTACAGCAGTTTTCACAAAGTAACTGCCGTCGGGCTTCGGAGCTCGTAATATTCAAAAGATTCACCATTAAGTAGAAATGAGTTTAGAGAAAGAGGGAAGCTATGAAGCTTTCAATACAGAAAGGTCATGATTTTGGGAGAAAATTTACAGTAATTTATTTTGTCATTCTTCTTGTTTCTGATAAGTTGGAGTGAAACTATGTTAGAAGTCTTAAGTGTAATAGGCAAGGAAATGTATATGGAGAATCAATTTTATTTTCTATCTTCACAGAGTAACCTCTAGCCTAATGAACGTATAACCTAATAAGAATGATTCTGCTAGGCATCTTCTTTGTTTGCTTCCTTCTTTTTCTAAATTTTATTTTCTACCTTAATCAAGCATTGCCTATGGGGGGGTGGGGGTGGGGCAGATTATAAATTGTGAAATATTAAGGCCTCCTGAATTTGGTTCTATCTTTTCACAATTATTTTCACTTTTTTATGGTAATAGACACCACTTCTTTATTTGAAAAAAAACAAACAAAAAAAACACGTTACTCCTGCCACTCAAATCACATTTTTGAAGGACTTTCAGTCACTAGCTAGTTATAGGGTTGGACCAGTAGCTCAGGTCAGCTGGATCACCCATGCCTATGGTAGGAAATTTTATTTACTGGTAGACTCATGATCTACCAGGAATCCAGGCCAATTGCCATCCTTCCCTGGAATGTGCTGCATTGGAGCCTGAAGGGAGAGAAAGATGGTTAAAGTTAGGCTGCAGTAGGAAAAAAATTAGCTAAGTACAAAAAGAAAAAAAAAGATTGGGGAGGGGTGGAGAATCTTGGCATTGCTTAATGGTTCCTGCTTTTCTTCTGTTAATTCTCTAACTCGCCACAGGATTAGTACCATTTCCTGCTTCAGTTTGTTTATTTGGATTTCTGTCACCTGCAACCAAAAAAAATCTGACTGAAACAACCATTTTTCAAAATAGTTCTTTATTAACACATAATATCTTTCAAACATTTGCAAATAATATTTTAAAAAACACGACTTTCCTTGATCATTTAAAGAAAGTAGATACTGTAGCTAAATCAGAAGAAGTAAAACATAGCCTAAATATATATAATAATAATGTTAATTTAAGCCTTTTATTAGTATCAGATTTGCAAGGAGAATTATAATTTAAAGACAAGGATATTATAAAATACATAAATATGTTGAGTTGTACTTTAGATAGGAACCTAATTTAATAAAGTGGTGTTTTCTTCAATTTTCAATATTATATTCACCTACCCACACCCTATCCCCCATCCCCCACCACACCACCACAACCACAAACATGCATGGTGGGAGTGGGGATCTGTGAACTAGTAAGGAAAGGGGTCAAAAGGAAGAAAGATGTTCAATGATAAGGACTTGTAAAATAAAAATCAGAAGCATGATGGGGATGATCATCAGAAAAACATTCAGGGAATGTCAGATTCTCTTTATAGGGGAGTTGAGGGGAATAATCAACCCAGTGACCATGGATCAGAACAAAATGCATTGGGAGCCCACATTGGACCCTAAGGCATGGCACTGTAGAAAGCTTTGAAAGCTGGGAACCAGAAGAGAAAAGCAAATGATGGAACATGGGAGTTTACTAGGGGGATTTGAGTATTGTAACTTAAATATTACAAATGGTATCTTCTTTGGCTAAAGCATATTTTGGTTTATCACTCATTAGTTTTGCTTTTACTTTGTTACATTCTTTGTTTTGTTTGTTGTAACTATTTCAAGGATAAAATGCATCTACTGGATTACATTTGAAGATTATCTTAAGTGTCATCAGTTAAATTAACAAAAACAAAAGAAAAAAATACAAGATTTAGCTCTTGACAGTTTCATGGAATAAGAAAATTTAGATCTCTTAGATCTAAAATTCTGATAGTAGGGTGAAAAGTTAGTTTAAAGCAACATCTTCATCTTGGAGTAAAGAAGTTGGTAAAAGTAATTAAGTGGCCATTTTGAAAAATTGAAAGCAATGGAAGTCACTTATATTTAAAATCAGAAAGTTGGTGCTATTGGTAAGAAATAAACAAGATCAGTGACAGTGCTACATGGTTATTAATTTTTCAAGAGAAGCTTTGGTTCAGAAAACTTACATTAGAGTAAAAGGACAAAACTTTATCAAAGGACAGCACTGTACTAGCGTTCAAGTCTCCATTTTCACTGCTGCACCACCATTAAGAAAAAGTAATGAGATATAAATTCTATCAAACTATGCAGGATTAGTTTTGCTACCTGTGTAGAAGATAAATATTTTTAGGCCATACCGATGGGTGTTTGTAATGAGGGAAAAACAATTCTTGAACTTTTTCCCCCAATTTATTCTTCCTATTTTCATTAAACAAACTTATTGAGTTGGAAAACCTAATCGATTTCTGCCTGATATATGCCCTACATAATGAATTTCAATTGTAATTGATCAGAAAATCTCAATTCCATAGTAGTATTTTTTTAAAACTTTCAATTTAAGCCATTATCAGGCCTCCCATCCTTTATATTCTCTTTAGCGACTATGAATGATGATGATATTTTATGATTCAATAGCATATACTTTGAAAATATTCAATCTGAAAAAGTTAAAAACCAAATAAATGCAAATTTTTGTTGTGTTTTCTTTTTGGCAATGTGATAATTCATTTAAGACAATATAGAATAATTTCCTGGAATCACAATAAAATGCCCATCTTTTATTTAAAAGAAAAAAAAAAAGAAAATAGTAAAGTTATCCTCCAGAAGGCCTACAGTGTTATATTCCAGTCACCGTACTATAAAATAAATATCTTTAACAAGACTTGCTATTACCAAATGCTGGTATAACAGTGGGGGTAAAAGCTGTGGTAGAAAATGAGAAAAGTATTAGAACTGCTTTTGAGTAATGGTAGGGTGGGAGTGCAGATGATAGAAAAGACTGTTACTCAGGCAACAATCAGTGCAAATATCTGCTTTCCAGTCAGCCACCGAGAGGAACTCTAAAGTCCCAAGCAGACTCAGAAAGCATTTCATAGAACTCCTCCCCTTGCAGAGCATTCGGCAGATCCCATTGAAGAAAACTATAGTAGTATTTTTATTTTACATAGACTGTATGATGGTCATCGCAATCATACAATCTTAATTCTGATGATAATCAGTATTAAGTAGATTAGTAAGAAAAACATGTTAAAGACAGTTTTATTTTAATAATTTTTAGAGAGATTGAAATCCAGTATCCAGGGCACTAGAAAGGAACTATATTCACTCCTATGTTTCTCCATGAATTATGGAATATTATATGATATGTCAGGGAAAGTAAACCTGAATCATTTCCTTGATGGCTTCCAATTAAGAATTTATATATTCTTTTTATTAAATATTGATAGTGGTCATATAAACATACAATAGGTATAAATGTATATTTTAGAGTCACTTTAATACTATAATACTATATAATATGACATTATATATTAAATAGAATAATTATTATATGTGAAGGTATATGTATTTTTTCTTTTAAACTATATTTTTCTCAACAAATTATATTATTATAAAGTTATATCATTGAAACTTCCATGCAGATATTATCAAGAATTGGCACCTAAATCCAATAAACCTAAAATCAGATGGTGACTTAAATGTGACCTTAAATTTGGGGAATCCTTGAGTATTTTATTTAAGGTTGATTTTAGTTTACTATTCATTAAGTAAATTTCTTTTAGAAAACTGCCAGCCTAACTATGAAATTATTTTAAAACAATAGTTCATTTTAAATAAGAACAGGATGCTTTTATCTTGGAGTCCATGAGACTTACTTTACTGAAAAGATAAGCATAATCTATAATTTCTATAAAATTTATAATTATTTAGGTAAACTTTATGAAATAGATGATTATAGAAAAGTTGATATTAATATCTTTCTTTAAAGGATTAAATTTTTTGGTCACCTTTTTATACCACTACTTTGTTATATATGATAGTTTTAAACACCTTATAGTGTTCATGATGCTCTGTTTAATACTAGGTTATTACATTATTTAATTGTCACAGATTAGGGTATATTGAAGTTAACATTAATAAGATTTTATTATATGTACCATATCAGAATATCTCAGAAAAGGGGGTGACAAGCTTAAATTGGTTAAATTTCTTAAATCTTTCCCTTCTCCACATT
Source organism: Mormoops blainvillei (assembly GCA_004026545.1). Classification (NCBI taxonomy): domain Eukaryota; kingdom Metazoa; phylum Chordata; class Mammalia; order Chiroptera; family Mormoopidae; genus Mormoops; species Mormoops blainvillei. Next base: position 90,043 of record PVJD01005150.1, on the reverse strand, counting down.
AGAAAATCAACATATTCATACAAATCTCCTTTGCATGAACTTAAAAAATATCTATCAGAGACCTCAGCATTTTAATGCAGACATTTCTTAAAACCATACATAATTAAGCTCATGGCACACCCAATAGAGGCATAAATAAAAATTCTATTTACTTAATAACTATTTTCAAGATCATCTGTTTAAGAAGACAGAATTGCGTTTTGCTCTGCTATTTCAGGAAAAGCTTTAGCGATCCATGGTTACATGAGATTCTGAAATCTGACTACTAAACACCTTGTTGCATATTCTGAGTGTTAGTTCTGACAATAATCGGAATAAAGAATCTATATCTCAGAATCCCAAATGGCTCAGTGAGTAAGGCAAGAAAGGTCTACCACACAGCTGAGGCCACCTCTTTTTGGGGAAATAATGATGAATTTAATGCTATTGTGCTTATATGGCTTAGGAAGTGACTGGAGGGTAGAGGACATTCTGAGATTCAAGTGTCAGATATTCAAATAAACCCAATTTAAATGTGGCTTAGCTCTGCAACTGTGTTGTCAAAATAATTTAGGCTAAGTAGTATAGTCATATACCCATACTTATTCCAGTGCACAACAGTCCACTAGTATAATTACCAAATGGGTTCTAAGAGGTAAATGTAATTAAGAAAATAGTTTGCATAACAGTGATTTATAGCCTATTTTCCCCATACTCATGAGAAGCATGAAATTCAAGACTTCCAGAATATGATTTTAATAGTAATATGGAAAACTATTTAATATGAAAAAAGAAACGCATTCATCAAATTAAAAGCAGAAGCCAAAATCACCTATTACTTTTTACAATAGTATTTGAATAATAATGCATCTTATCCTAGTAAATAAAACTTCCATTATTTTGCAAGTGTAGCAGGCTCGTTGCTTCCTTTTTGTAATTGAGTATAATTTTAACTTTTTGTGTATATGCAATATTTGTGTATCAATGATGTGATTTTTCCTATTATGTCTTCAATTCCAAGTTCTGATTATTTAAACTCCTCTGTGCTTCCTACTCCATAAAATGAGCCTTTGATACTTCAATCAGACTAGAATACTCTCTCATATATCTCGCCTAAATTAGATCGGGTTATCTCATCAAAACACTGCATGCTAAGCTGTAACTATATTAAACACATAAATCAAAAAATGGTTAACTGTAAATTGCAACATTTTCAGGCTTAAAATATATTAGAGAGATTTTTAGAGTTAGGGTTTCACACTTTTTTCACTGAAGGTATTTTAAAAGAAAAAGTCTTACAAAATGTTAGGTCAAGAAGTGATTTTTTAATGGAGTAATTAAATTATTTTAAAATTTTATTTAGAGTCAATCTAAACAAATAAATCCTTCCTTCCTTCCTTCCTTCTTTTATCTTTTTTTCTCCCAAATATAACGTCCAGAGATATTAATTCCCTGAAAAGGTGTCATAGGAATTTTTGTCCCAATGAAGAGCAACACTACTTCTTAAACATAATTTTGATCAGTAATCTATTGATGATATGATGAAAATTATGTTGACTATTCATGGAAGAAAGGGCTATGAATATAACATCTTTCTGAAAGTCTTATAGGTTTATAAGATTGCTTACACAAGTCCAAACTTGGATACAATAGTGACTGATTCTTGAACTTTATGTTAAAAATGTTTCCGGTATTTTAAATACTTTGAATGTGTATTACTTGAATGTGAGTCCATTTTTTTAAGTAATTTAAAGTGAACTTATCTTCTCAAGAACTTAACTTCTTTTTGGGAGACAGAGAGATAGGTTCAAAATTTATTTTAACTACAAATATTCCCTGACTTCCAACTTACTGAATTATGTGCATATTATATAAATTCTCAATTAATGCATAAATCGTTGTTTAATAAAGACTATGGAATAGGTATTATTTTATGTACAAAGAGTACAATCATAAAAAAAAGGAAAATGAAGCATCTGTTTGCACAGAACCTAGTTCACACAATTATGTTTTCTATGTAATTATAATATATATCATGAAGATATTAAGATCTGTCTCACAGATTATCCCAATAATGTTAGTAATAATAAATATTAGATTTTGAGCATTATTTACCAATCATTATACTAAAAGTTCTTCATAAGTGCTACCACATTTAATTGTGAGTGTTAAATAAAAGACAGTAGGAAAATACTATTATAAACTATAAAGTAAAAATTAATTTGTCATTATTTTATAGAAAAAACTGTATGATTTTAGAAATAATAAAATTGACCTTTGATGAATTGAGAATGTAAAATGAAAATAGCCCACCGTGAGTACACTTTTTAAACACTTTCATATTTTATCATTTAAATAAATCACGTGTTATATTACATTCCACAATGCATTTCAATATAAAAATGTATGTTTCTAGGTAAATCAATTATTTTATATAAATATTTGAATAAAAATGTTTCTCTGGGGAATTATGCTGCTTTTATTCCTACCATTTACAAAATCCTGACATATCATCAGCATCCCAATAGGAGAGGAATATATTCTGAAATGTGACCAATCTGGAATCCATAGGAGTAGTTTTTCTTCCACTCATAGCGTTCATCTCTTTCTTGCTGTGGCTATGCACATGCACGTACACACACACGCACACACACACACCAGTTCTGGGGCAAAACCCAAGGTAGCAAATTGTTAGAGGCCAAAGAAACTGGAAACCAGTAAAGGGCAGGTCACTCCCCGGGATTAAAATATTCTGCCTCTCTACCCCTTTTACATCCATGATTCTTAGCCACAAACTTTATCTCATAGACAAGACTCTCAGGACCTAGTTCATATCTTCACTTTTGGTCCCCAAGAAGTGAATGGTTTCTGATATCTCACTGTAAAAGTCAAAGGACAACTTATGAAAGTGAAGGATTTAGAGACAGGATGTTCAGATTTGAATCCTGCTGGGGTCCTTGGTAGCAGCATAAAACTTCTCCCAGTAGTAAAGACAATCATAGCAATGTGTAACTTCTAAGGATGGTTTAAGAATTAGAGATGGTAAATATAAAAACACTTTGTATCTTAAAAATTATTATGTAGATATTAATTGTGAGCAGAAATTTTTGTGTCCTCTGTACAATTTTTTGGAAATCTATGCAAAACTTAGTGAAATACTTATTTCTAACCTGTAACATAGTCAGAGATCCTCCATTATCATTCAAATAACCCCCTTGTGTTTTCATACAAAATCTAGAGGATATAGAGGAAGAATTAGGTTTTAAAAATCCATATGCATTAATAATTATTACATGTATATAACTCCAAAGTGTTGGGTTATTGTCACATAAACTTAATAATTGTTAATATATACCATTTTTCTTAAATATACTTCTTTTTCTCTACATCCTCTGGATGGGAAAACAAAATATTCTGCATAAAGGACCAAATAAAGAAATAAAACTCAACTCAGATTAGATGTTGGAGCACAGGAGACTGGGTGAAATCATATGGGTTATACTAAGGAAAAAAAGAAAGAAAGGATGTGAAAACAAGTTGGTCTGCATTAAAAAAAAGAGAAAAGTCCGTAGAGGATAGTGTAAGTAAGGTATCTTGATAGCTCATTCTAATTCTCATCAACACCTGAGAGACATGTAAGTTTCTTAGCTTTCCTTTCAAGGGATCCAACCTACATTCTCATACCTTATTTCTCAGACTATCCCTACCAAAGGCCTGTAATCAGCTAAAATTCTTATTAAAACCAAATATACATCTGGCATTCATATTCCTTTACTGTGTGCTTATTCTAGGACCCTGTGTTAGCTTCTCATTGCTGCTGTAACAAATCACCATAAACTTAGTGGCTTCAACAACACACATTTAATAACATATTTCTATCCTGAAATTCAGATATTTGAAATGGATCTCAATATACAAACAAACAACAAACAAACAAAAAACTACACAGGACTATGTTCCTTCTGCAAGGTCTAGAAAAGAATTGATCGTCTTGCCTTTTTCAGCTCCTTGAGATGCCTTCAGCCTTGGCCTGTAGTCCTCTCTTCAAAGACAGTAGTGTAGGGTCTTTCAAATCTCCCTCAGTTTCTGATTCCACAATTTTACTGTAAATGACCCTTATGATTAAGTTGCACCCACTTCAATAATCCAATATAATCTCCTTATTTTATGGTTATCTAAGCAGCAACCTTAATTATCCCTGACCAAGTAACATAACATATTTAGAGATTTAAGATTACGACTTGGACATTTTTTGATAGCCATTCTGCCTACCACAGATCCTAATCCAAACTAAATTCTCATATTCTTAGACTTATAGCAATATTTTCTGTAGCAATTTCTTATCATCTAACCATGAATTGTTTCATAGTATTATTTTCATTGTTGTTTATCTTAGCCTTCTAGACAGCACATGTGTTAGATTTCTTTGTCTACTTCTTAGGGCTTGACACACTGAGGGGAGAGTCTACTATCCCAAATCCAAAGATACTTTCAGACTCCCCCTGAGGATTTCTTTAAAAAGTCTAAAATAAAGACATTCACTTTAATCAATTGAGGTATTACACCACAGGAAACTCATTTGGTTATTTGATGTTTCTTAACAATCTGTGAACATCCTTTGAGAGCTCAGTAGAAATTCTTACCAAACCCTAGGACCAGTGTTGATACAACAGCCGTGAGCAGCGATAATTTATTGTGAAGCTGTTTTTGTCAGACTTAGTTGCAAAGTAAGGCAGGCCCTTTGCAGAGTACCCAGGTGCTAGGCAGCAACTGGAAGGGAAAAGGACTGGCTGATCCCGCTTTGTGCTCCTGTTGGCTCTCATATTGCCCAAGCGCTCTTGCAGAGGTTGTCCCTCGTTTCAGTAGTTGAATTAAGAGGCAGACCTATGTGCACATGGAGATAGCCCTGGAGGAAAACCTGAGAGTGGAACCAAACCTGTGACAAAGTAAATGTTGCATTTAAATGACCCTCCTCAGATGGCTGCCACTGCTGAGACAGAGCACACACACTGAGTTAGATTGACAGAGAATGCAAATTGCCTTCTTTTATTTGTTAAGTAGGAAAGTAATGCTCATATGTAGTCTACTTCCAACGACATTTCCTAATTCACTTTCCTTGGTTCGTAGGTATTAAAAATTGAAAGCAGTAATACTTCTCAGTTTTAATGAGTGATCTCTCATTTTTTTAGAGATTTTAAAGCTCATAAATATCAGACCATAGAATAAATATTAACTTTCTTTCAGTTAGCAAATGTTGATTTCTGCTTCTTCTTTGTCCTTCATATATTTGGTCTCTTTCTAGGTACTTAGGATATTTTGGAACTTCTGAACTTAAACCTTACATTGTAAAAGTGTGGGTTACAAAGCATTTTGTCACAACAAATTATATGATTCTAAGCTCTCATTTATGTCATCATATTTTGCTATTCACTGAATCTATAGGTGTGATGTAGCTAACTAGGTGAAAACTATAAAATATTTAGTTTGGTTCATTCTTAAAAATCATATAAGTGTATCCTAAACAAAATAAGGGGGTAGATTTGATACTTTGCTTATTTTGCCTGTATTCAAAAACAGTATCTTATATAATTTTTTTGGTTAATATTGTTCTTTTGATCAACAAAGGAAGAGGTACAAAGTAAAGATACCAACGTTGAGTTTTATCCATTTTGGCAGTTGACATCAATAACATTCAGTTCTTTGAAAGTTTATTTATTTATTTATTATCTTAATTGATTTGATAAATACAAGCCCTTTGACCTTGGCTAAGTGAGAGCATGCTTTAACTAAGAATGGATTGATCAGCATAAAGAGTTTACATGAGGTCTAGAATAATAGCACTAGTCCTTGTGTACTCTTTAAAGTAATCTTGTATTATGCTTTTCTTTATGGCGTCATGCGTATGTTTATATATAAACAAAGAATGAATGCATCTGTATGATTTTTTTTTTTAAATACTGATAGTTGAGCATTTTATTTTATCTTCGAGTTACTGCTTTATTGTGCAGATGCTCGGTTGTATCGATGGTGGCAGAGGGCTCCATTGCCATGTGCTGGGTGTTGAGAGGCAGCACATGGGGTACCGACTATCTAACATTCTGTCATGCATAAGAAAGTGTAGACTCTTGGCTTTACTGCTAAATTAGTGTCTACTATCCTAGACATAGTTGTTGGGCTATAGGTGCATTATATTATTCAAGTCTAACTTAAAAGTTTCTGGGTACTGTATTAAGTTTCCTGTTGTCATTGTAACAAATTGTGACATTAGTGACTTAAAACAACACGTTTACTCTTACAGTTATGAAGGTCAGAAGTCCAAAATCAGTTTACTGAGCTAAAATCAGTTTACTGAGCTAAATCGACTGTTGGCAGGGCTGTGTTGCTAGTAGAGGCTGTAGAGATAAGTGCATTTCCTTACATGTTTTGGCTTTTTTACAGCTGCTTTTATTTCTTGGCTTCCGGCCCCTTTCTCCTTCTTCCATGGGCATCACTCTAATCTCCGCTTCTGCCATCACATTGTCTTCTCATCTTCTGTAGTCCAAGTTCCCTGTGTCTCTTATAAGAACACTCATGTTTACATTTAGGGCCAATAGGGATGATACAGGATAATTTCCCCATCCCAAAACTTTCATTTTATCTTATTTATTGACTTAATCATATCTGCAAAGTCCCATTTGCCATATAAAATAACATGCATATCTCCTAAAGATCAGTACACAGATATTTTGAAGGCATGTTTCTTAGCCCAACACAGGTGCCACTACTGTCCCCTCTTCTCAAGATTTTTTTAAGGATGCATTTAATTAACTTGGACAAGGTCAAAGTATCATATGTTAAAAGTTACAGAATCCAGATCCAATTTCAGTATAATTCCAAACTTATAATTTTATCCATAAAAGTCTTAATGGAGTAGTAGGGAGACCCTTTCCATATCACTGTAAATGTCAAAGAGAAGATGTATGAAGTGCTGCAAGGACATTGTAGATGTAATTCCTTTGTAATCATAATACTCTCCATATATTATGGTTTATATACATTGTAGATGTAACTTCTGGCTTTCAAGATAAATATTTGTCACTGATAAGAGGTAAGGATTTCTAATAGAGGAAAATCTGTTTTTGATGCTGTTATAATCAGTTTATAAATGATGTTATTTCAATAGTTATTAGGAATAAAGAGTATGTGCCAGACAGCTTCTGAAAATGTTTTACCTCTTGGTTTTTGGCTTCCATAACGGTGTCCTAGAAACATTAAGTAGGCACACATGCTCAGTATTCTTTACTCAATGAAAGATGGAAATAATGTCAAAACACAAAATGAGTGCATTATACTGGTGGGTTAGTAAAAACAAATCCAGGGAAAGCAGGGAAACTAGTTTTGTACATAGATTCAAATGCACTATTTTAAGATCCACTATTCTTAAGAAAAAAGAAATTATGTATTTGGAACCAGACACTTTGAGCAAATCATATTTTTTTATTCACAGTAATAAATGATTAAACCCATCATTTCAGATCAGATTCTCTAGAGGCAAAACTTGAAACATAAATTTGTTGCACATGGTCTATTGATGGAATATTCTCTAGGAAAAACAAAAAGCAACAAAACAGAGCTGAGTCCCCGAGGCTGTAGCTGCGGTTGATCCCACAGGGAGCTCTGGAGCATGAACCGGACCACTGAGTTGGTCCCCTGAGGCACCAGAGTCCTGCCTGCTTGACCTTTGCGAGTCAGCCATTGGTGGCAGACTGTGTCTGAGGCTGGGGAGAGAGGTAAGCAATTTACCTGACGCGAGGACTCCTGTGCAACATTTGGTCAAGAGCTAGTCTCCAGAAAAGGAGTCAGCTCTAAGCTGTCAGGGTCTGAGGCTCAGAGAACCTGGCTGGATGCCAAAAAATAGCCCCTCCGTCTCTGGGACACGATCCTGAAATAACTCTTTTTATTTAAAAAGTTGTCTTTGGAAAGCTATTTAATTATTGTTTGTACTAACCTTCCCCTCACCCTAGATACTATAAATATCTCTGGTTTCCATAATGATTTGTGACTATATCTACACAATTAAATCAACCTGGCTAAAATAGGTAAAGTTAATTAAGTAGTTAATTAATTAAAACAATTCAGCCTACCAAATTGTTTGGCTTCACATTATTGATGAACAACCTCTAATAAATCCTCCGTGTACAAATAGTTAGTGGGTAACTGAAATAATACTGTAAATTCAAATATCATCCTACTTTGTTTTACAAGATTGGACTACAGGATATTGGATATGGGAAAAGTTAATCATTTTGTGGTTTCAAAATCACAGTTATTATATATTGAATATGTAGTAGCAGTTTTTATTTCCAATATTAATCATGTAAAATTATGACCTGTCAGCTATGCTCACTGACTGACCCACCTTATAAAATATAGTTCTTTATGCTTACTCCAAGGAGAAATAATGTCTTAAAGAGCCGTTACATCAGCCCATGAAACTTGAAATAATTTTTACCAAGTTTGTTAAATACATGCTAATTTTCCTACTAAATTGATTTCTCTGTGATCCATGACCTCCAAGACAAAAGAATTGGTGCATGAAGTACTTGTTATGCATCTGAAGGAAAACTATGGTAACAAGTTTACCATATTTATAATTAGCAGTCTGAAATAATTTTCAAATGCTCTTTTATAAATAGAAAGCTTTGACAGTTTCTGAGGTCAGGCCACTAAGGGTGTAGGCATTATTGGATATATGGTTAAGAAAGAGTCCCTGCACTTAAATGTACAATATATTTGGCTGAGAAGCTGCCCTAAGCCTATCCAGTGTAGGAAGAGAAGAAATGAAAGGAGACAGGTCCTTGCTGAGGTCACAAAAATACTGCATGGCCAATTTTCCTAGCTTCATCAGTGAACTAGACATAACCAATTAGCGCTCCCAGAGAAATCTTACAAACTGTGCTATCTAAATTTGTGTATAATGTTTCACAAATAATGACAAAGCCATACAGCTATTCCTCAGGTTTTTCTTCTTGGACTGATCTGAATTGCATTTTCGCTTTCAGTGTTTCCATCTGCCCTGTAAACATATAGGTATATAAGCCAAGCCAATGCTCTCAGCTCTCCAAAAACCTATTGCTTTGTTTCTTTTTCCATTAAGATTCCAGATTTGGCAACAAAGATAAGTAGGAGGGGAGGCAGAAAGTCCAAACACCATCATCTGCGAAGTTGCCACTGGATCAGAAAAGCACAAAGAGCTTCAAATTTAATTCCACTCTTGAGTCAATCTTTTTCAACCTTGTACGAAGAAAGTACGAATTTTCTCTTCCTAGGTTTTAAAGACTATAGATGTTTATGTGGATGAAACACAAATTACATTAAGAGCTGCATACAGAAGTTCACATAAATCAATTAAGAAAATTACATGTTGCAATGATTTCTATGACCTTAATATAATTAAATAGAGCTTTGAATTCTCATCCAAATCACTATATCCATTAACAGTATCCTGTATTAACTAAATCCTGACATGCTGAAACATTCAGCAGCCCAATTCCATAACTTCTGGAAGTATGCATATTTTACACATCTAATTTTCCATATTATGCAGCCAATCAGTATACTAAGTACTGATTACATTTATCCACCCTCTTTTTTCTAAGTCAAAGAACAACTCTGATCCCTGGATAACTTAACCTAATCTTACCCTAGTTCAATATCTTTATCTATAAAACGGGAAGATAAAAATCTAAATCTCAGAGTTTTTAAGAGGAAAGTCAGACATAATACATAGAAAGACATAAACACTGAATAATTGTCCCTAGTTAAAACTTGCTCTGGGTACCGTGCAATAATAAATAAAAGCAAGAATTAAAGTAACCTCCTATTCACATATAAATTTCTGCCTGTGATATCATTCTCCCCAATTTACTATAGCTTTAAAAATGTATTTGCATACTTTATTAAGGATGTTATATTGAACATGCACTTGTTTCACGTTATAGGGGAATAAAGTTTTAGCTCCCCTCTCTTTATCTTTCAAAACCATTCTCCAGAGAATGGGAATGACTAATACGATTGTTTGTGGTCAGAGGACATTGATTAACTCACGATTACTAATGGGCAGGGTCACCATTCTTTAAAAGGGTCATTTACCTATACGTGCTCAAATATTTGACTATGATCATTTTTCCTGCTCTTTACATTTGTGTGCACACGTGATGTCCATTGATAGATTTATTTTTTTTTGCATGGAGTCATATAAAGCATAATAAAAAAGACTTTGATTTGGAAATAAGCCTCACCTAAACCATATTTTTCCATGAATTTTTCCCATGTGCTGTAATGGGGTTTATCGGGCTATAGCTCAGTGAAGAGCCAGTTGCCTAATATTATTCATGTATAGCTCCTTTGGGATCTAACACAGGGAGGCTGGGATGGAAGAGGGATTGCTAAATACAGGTAAAGGTGATTCTAAAAGACTTTGGCTAGTCCTAGCTGGTGTAGCTTAGTGGGTTGCGTATGGGCTTGTGAACCAAGGGGTTCCTGGTTCAATTCCCCAGTCAGGACACATGCCTGGGTCACACGCCAGGGACACGTGAGAGGTAACCACACACTGATGTTTCTCTCCATTTCTTTCCCCCTCCCTTCCCCTCTGTCTAAAAGTAAAATCTTTAAAAAAGGATAATTCCCCTTAAAAAATAACTTGGATGAAATGCAATTCCAGACTCACTCTTACTCCCAACACAGGTATAGGGTTTAAGTGCCCACATCTTGTATCAGTTAAAGTTTAATGGCAGCTGATAAGGGCCTGGGTTTGCTGGTTAATGTGAAGGGGTTTAATATTGAAAACTGGATTTTTGCTGGATGATTATAAGGCACAAAAAAGTTGGCTACAAATTAGCCTTCTAGAAAGCATTCCTAGAGATATCCACATAACTGATTCATAAATAGCAATTTCTGCCACAAACAGGAAGTTTGGGACATGGGAATCTCTGCTCAAACTTCTGTGAATAGAGCATACCACCATCCCTTCCATATTCCAGGAAATCAGGAAGCCAATGCTTAAAATATTGGTTCCAATTATACACTGTTTTAGCCACAATTCATGATAGCAAGAGCAGTGTCTCTGCCCTATCTCTCACCCCTCATGTAATCTGCCAAGACCGCTCTGCCACCACTGATGGAAAAACAGACACATCACAACAAAGCAAACTACTTCCTCTATGATAAATTTTGCCAGAAAAAGTATTGCCTTTCTTCCCTACCTAGTAGTGTGCAACAGACATAAATGAGCATGCTACTTCCTGCTCACCAGGTCCAAACTTTATGAGGTCATCAATTTATTGGACTAGCATAAAGTGCCCTGGGATGGTGAGATCATTAGAGTTTCTCTGGACTAAATTATGGCACCAGTGAGATAGATGCTGTTATTTCTGAGGAAAACTGGTGAAAATATACTGCTTCCCTGTCAGTTGCAAACAGATTCTGTTATGCACGCAGTACCCAGAAAAAAAAATGCATTCATTGAATCTATAGCCATATATTAGACAGGAACTCCAGTGGAAAGATCGTGTCTCTAAAAGAACAGTTACCACTGGTGTCACCACTTGATCACATTTCTTATAACCCATGTTTCATTCTCTAGGCTCCACTTGTCCTAAGTATGACAAACAGGTAATTTACATGATGATGTGATAGAGTTCAGCACCCGTCCCTGCATCTTTCAGATCCCTGATAGTAACATTAATCTCTCCGATGGCCCTGGAGAGTTCGTTTTCCGTGTACTCCTCGTATATGGAGAAGAAACTTTAGGGACTTCTTGGGTTCTCGTCCTATAATAAGCCTCGTTCAGTGAATAAGAAAACCAATGTTAAGATTCTGTCTGTGAGATTATATATAAATATCAACTATACACTGAGGAATATCGGATAGGAAACACTATCCTTCCTATATTTTGAGACAGACTCAGGCCTAAATGTATTTTATCCCTTGATTTGCATAAGTCCCCAATCAAATTGGTGGGCCACATTGGTATTATGGGTGTTGAGAGATTAGTGTCAGCCTAATGTCAATGCCTGTGGACACCTAAAAATTCTTGTATGATATTTTTCTTTCTCTAATACAAATATTTCCTGCAAATTGGCTGCAGAAAATTTGAGGGAAGGCTAGGAGGAAGATGTATGCTTGTGAATTAATAGTCCTTTCTCATTTGTACCCAGACTCTGCTACTTTCCTTTATTCAAAGTCACATATCTGTGAACTGACTAATGTCCCAGAATAAGAGAGGAGCTATGAATCTATAATGGAGATTTCCATCAAGACCTAGTGTTTTTTTTTCCCTATATAACTAAAGTTTTATATTAAGGGCTACTAATCAATTTTCCTGGCAGGAACTCTGATCAAATAACCCCTAACAAAGATCCAGGGGAATCAAGCTATTTTGATACTTCCTCTGGCCTGATGTCTACTACATGAGCATTCCTACCTTGCCATGGAGTTTAAGTGCCACTGCTTGTCTACCTAAGCACTTTGCATATTGAATCATTAACCTAGGAAATGAAAAGTATCATTATCATTATGTTTAAGTTAAATATATAAGTATATATACATGAGTGAATCTGATAATGAGTTTATATAAACAGAGAACGATGAGTACATTTCAGACCATGGAGGAAATACACAAGAGACTGGAAGAGGTACATCCTTCAAACATAAAGAAAATACAAGAGGATCCTGAAAAAATCATTTACATAAAAGGTGTACAAGTAAATGTCAAGAAAGCTCCAATTATAGAGTCAAATGAGATAAAACTTTAGTAACTAACAAAGCAGACCAGCACCATGCTAAAGAGAGGCATCTTTCAGACTAATGCTGATGCTGCAGGAAGGATGCAAAAGTCTGTAGCTTAGTTTCCATAGAAATTGGTTTTCATACCGTGGCAAAAAGGACGTTGATGTTTTATAAGCTGGAGTGCTGGCAATGAGTGTAGAAATAATGCACATTTTACAAGTCACAAACTTCTGGAAATAAACCAAGTGACCTCTAGTGACAATTAGGAAAGCATCCTGCCCACACCAAGAAAACCTGTGACCTTTACATAATGTACTATATTCTCAAAGACCTTCATCTCTAGAAACTTCAAGGCATACTGTTCAGTGTTCATTGGAGCTTGTCATTATGTCACCTTTACTTTGCCAGGTCCAGATTTACATAACCGCTAAACACTATCTTATTAAAATAGAAGGATTTAATATTTGAAGACAATAGAAAACAACTGAAGAAAGCCTGGTAAATTGTAAAAACATGATCTAACATATTTATTAATAAAGATCATTTTGCCAGAGTGTGGCAGGATGGATTCCAGGTGAACATGAAAGAACTGAACATATGGAATCACTTAAAAGCTAATGAGGGTAATCTAAGTAAGAAATTAAGTACTGAGAAATAAGGGGTAGACTTGAAAAATATTTAATAGGTTGATGTAATAGATTTAAGGAGTGATTGAAATGTTGGCATTTTGGAGAGCAGAATTTAGAATGATTCCTAAGTAACTAGGATGATGACGGTGACATTTATGAAGACTGGCAATATGATAAGCATAAAGAGAAACACCTCCCCCTAATTTGCCTCTTTACAACCTCTGTTGGGTATTTGTTTCCATTCATATACACAGAAATTAACTTACTGGGTGGGAAAACTGGTGGGAACTTTACTGAGGGAGGCGTTAAGTGATAAGGAATCAAAGTTTAGAGTAGAGTGAAGTGACTTTTACCCAGAACGTTGTCACTTGGAAGAGTTTTGAGCTCCTAAGATAAAAGCATGGGCAAAAGACCCAGGAAAATCTATAAACCTTGAACCTAAGAAGACATATTGTATGCGCTCTGGTAGCCCAGGGAAGCACAGGGGCGAGAGAGGAAGACCTGTCTTACCATGCCTTACCAGTATATTCTACCGTTTATGCCAGGAGAACTGAACCATTTGGTAGCATTGGAGAAAGAATAATAGTATTTATATTGCCAATTTCATGCTGGGTCGGGCAACCATGATTCTCCAAATGGCATTGTAGGTATCTCCCAAGTAGAATGATCACACATGCTCATAGTAGCTGCAAGAGATAGGATAATTTGCAAGCATTTATGAAGAGCTTCTTGGTCTACCTCTAGGAAATACTTCGGGCGTAGAACTGATGTTGAATGTTTGGAAGAAATTAAGTCTAAGGGAAAGCAAGGGATTAGATGTGATATTAAGGTAACAGCAGATTGTCTGAGTGGAAACCTTTATTAGGTATAAGGCTATAAGGCTCTGAATTTTATGATACTGGTGTGGGCTGAAAGCACAGAAACAGATATTTTGGGGAATGATGATAGTAGGAACTAAACGTGGAAGTCATTCAACAGGGAGAATATGGAACTCTGAGGACCGTGTACACCATCACAATTTCTAAACGTAGATTTTTAATCCATATTTATATATTAATAGAATTGAGATTTTCTGAAATTACTTGAATATTTTTTTCCTCAACATCAATTAAGTTTTGAGCTTCACTGTGTTTGGACTTTTAATAATGTGAGTTTGATTTGTAACAATCCCCCTAAATAGATCTTTTTTTATTCCCAATATTTTATTTTCCAGCTGTCTTGATGAATGATTGACAAATAGAAATGATGCATATCAGGTATATATCAAATATATCTTAGTGGGCATTTCTGGGACCCAGAAAGTCAGAAATTTAGTGCCTCCTTGGAGGTCTGGATCTCCGAAGTTCCCCATTTAAAATAGAAATAAATGAGTGTGTAAATCATATATTGTGATCTGTCTCTTCTCACTCTCTTCTCATTATTTCTCCTCCCTTTGTCCCTTCATCTCTCTTCCTCACACAAATATAAAAATGATCATCACACTTAGTGTCCCTCTTTGGGAAGTTTAGAGAATTGTAGGTGGTTAGACTGGTTTTATGCTCATGGGTCCCAAGTACAAGAAAGGCCTTCCCACACCAGCTGACAGACCCCTAAAGTTAATTTAGCATAAATTAAATAGTGATAGGCTCAATACAAATATCTCTGAAGGTGGGATCACAGAACTTGACTATGTAACGATATGCAAAGACTGATAATAAAATGAAGATTTTCCTCAAAGATGTTTGAGAAGGAATAACCAAAGAAGCTGTTTCAACATACTTCAAAATTATGTAGTAATTTCCAGATGTGTTAGAGCTCATTAGCACTTGCAAGGAGTACAAGGGCATCATCTGAGAAAGCTGAAGTAAAACACAAATTTAATTAACCACCCTTTATAAAAGCAACTAAAATTTAGAACTATCCTAAACAACGAGCAGGATTTTAGTCGGCAGGTTGAAACAGTTTATTTAAATTTAAGTCCTAAGAAATGTTTCAGGGATTAGTTTAGCAATTATGAGGAATATTTTGGAAACAGTCTTCAACTAAAATACCATTTCATAATGAAGAAAATCTGCATTTGAGTTTCTTTCTGTGAGTGGCCAAACCTGCCTCCTGTATTTAGGAAAATCTTCATCCAGTTTCACGCTGCAAAATGACCAAAGGCTCCTCAGGTCCATTTCCTCCCTGTCCTGCTGTGGTTAAGTGCACAGTCCCCAGCATCAGATGGACCTAGGTTGAATCCTAGCTTCATCAATGATTAGCAGGATTTGTTTGGAAAAGCTACTTAACTTTTTAAAACCTATTTCCTAAACTGTAAAATCAAAATAAAACTTATATCTCAAATGGCTATAGTAAAGTTTGAAGAAAATAAAATCACCAAGTTCTTGGCACATATGAAGCATTCAATAAATGTTAACTATCATTATCAATAATACTTTCTACTCTGCTTTTATTTTCTGTGTTTACAATTTCTTACAAGGACAGTGTCACAGATGGCATGACTGTGGATCTGAGAACAGGGAACAAAGAAAAATCTATTAACGAAGGATAGAAGACAACTGAGTAAGGTATTCATGGGAAAATGTGGCAACAGATAAAATTATGTAACTTGCCAAAACAGGTATTTTTTTAAATTGAAAATTAGGCACATTTTGAATTATCCATGTTATAACATTTCCACCAAAGGATAGAAACAGTCAAGTGATGTCAGGAAACCAGCTCTTGAAAACCTGTGATATCAAACTGATGTAAATTATACTTTAAAATATCTCATTATTCATATGTGTTAACATGAACAATCTTATGTTAATATACTTCCTTTTTCATACACATATATCTTATTTATACTATTTGAAAAATAGTGCAAATTTCTGTTTGTATTTTAACACCTTCAATCTAATTTCAATCCCTACAGTGGAGGGCTTTAAAAGGAAAAGAAAAAACTACTACTTTCTTGTTTCTATTTTTGGGTGAACAAAAAGGGTGTATTTTTAGTACATCTTATTTGAGTCAACTCCTCTGAGGGGCATTGATAATTCTAGCACACAATCTCGAGCACAAAAAGGGTTTGGAAAATTGTTATTCTTTTAATGTTCTGCGATCCTTTGATACAGTTTGGTACAATCTGTCTAAGAAATGTTCACCATGTGTCCTATTTTATCAAAGTTGTGTGCTCTATGCAAATGGTTTATAAATTTAGCCTGAAATAAATCATTTGGCAGAAATTGTCATATCAGAGATGGAATGTAGCAGAGAGGGAAACATTACACGTTACTTTACTTGCAACTTAATACCTAGGAGCTTCTATATCTATCACCATCACTATGCTTTCCTGCCTGGCTGCCTGCCCTTCCAGCATGCCTCACAGAAAAGTCTCCTGCAGTTTGATTTTCTGTGAGAAGGCACCAAAACCTTTATCTTCTGCAATGGACTTCTCTTTTCAAAAGCTTGAATTATATCCTCTTTCCTTTCTTTAATTGTGCCTCTTGAACTCTGCCCCTGTAAGAGCGGTTAAGCCTATCATAAAACACTTCGTTTATGCCCATTCAAACACGCAACCTAGAAGTCTAACCTTGCTCCTTTTAGTTTGCTCCTTAAAGTTTGTTCCTTTTCTGTTCTGAATTGTACCTTCAGCTCAGATTTTATTTTTCCCCTAAAGATCCACCATAACTTATCTTTTCATTTTGTTTTATTTTTCATTATGTAGGACTTAGTTCCCATGGTTTTACTCTTGAACCAGCAGAATGTGATGGAATTTTGATTATTCCAGAGGGTAAGGGCAGACCATGTTCATCGTCTATTTAAGAGCTCCACAATGATGAAAACTCAGTAACTTCTGCTGTCTTTTACATATTTTCTGCCCAGGACATCATGGTCTACTTGACATTATTCTACTTCCATTTTTCAGTGTCTTTTTAATTTTTTTTATTGATTGATGGCAGAGAGAGAGAGAGAGAGAGACATTGTTTTGTTGTTCCACTAATTTATGCATCCATTGTTTGTTTCTTGTACATATCCTGATGGGGGATTGAACTCCCAACCTTGGAGTATCGAGATGATACTCTAACCAATTGAGCTACTTGTTCAGTACTCACTTTTCAGTATCTTAGCTCTGTGTAATAACTATCTTACTCCATTAACCTCTCTCTTTGCTTCTGTTAACCTGGGAATGTTTTGTTTGTATGACTGAAAATGATGACTTTTCATTATCTGATTCTGTGATGATTCTGTGCCTACATTGTCTGTCATACTCTTTTCCCCTACCACCCATCACTGGTTTCCCCTTGTTCACTGATTTTCCTAATATATGCAGTTATGTTGCCACAACTCTTTCTTTCTTGGCCCTAACTTTTTCAGTATCATTACTACTCTACATTTCTCTGCAAGAATAGGGAACATGGAACATAATTTTTAAGACAGGTTATTAAAATCAATTTAGTAAAAGCAAGGTTATGGCTTTAATAATGTTCTCAATACCTTGCTAATTTTTCACTTGCCACATCTATGCAAAACACAAGACTCTATCTTTTATGAAAAAGCAACATTGACCTGTAGTAACTTTGAACAACTGACTCAATTTCTTTTTGCCTCTGATTTCATGTTTCCCACGTGGGATAACACATGACTGCTTAAGAAACTCATTGGCAGTAATTCAAATTCAATTTTATAAAAAGTTTGGGAGACTTCAGAGACAATTTGAGTTAATCTGTTTCTTTGATTTGAAGAAAATTTCCAGAAACTAGTCAAAGTAAACACTTTACTGAAACCCTTAGTTAGATCATTCATATTTTACCATTAATGAATTATTGCTTAAATGTACAGATTTATATTATATCTTCCAAGTAACATTTGTTCTTTCTCAGGTATGATGTAAGAAAAATTACCTCATTACCAATTGAATAGAATTTTTAGGTCTTTAATTTTAACTATGATTATTATGGTAAAGTACTGAAATAATTAGGGAAATATATAAAAATGTTTTTTCATTCCCTTGCCTTTAACTATGTAACAATCCCTGTAATAATTTACTGTATATTTATTTTATTATAACTTTAAAGTTTAATTTTAATGTATAAACTATGAAGGAAACTAAAACTCATTTGTAATCTTACCAAATGTCACTGAATATTTATGACAAGAAATTAGAAGTCAAATTAATTTCTCTCTATGCTGATTCTATTTGCAGTAATAACATGAATAATGTTTTTTAACTGAGTTCCTTTATTAACTCTTACAACAATGACTAAAAATAACTGATTCAATTGGAGCCTTCCATTAAACTGAGTACTTATTTATTTGTTTGCTTGTTTTATTTATTCATTCAGTAGTTACGTATAGGACTCTTACTATAAGCCAAATACTGAGATAGAAAATGGGAATAGAAAAACATATTCCGTTGGTTCACATTAACATATGTAAAAATCATACTGTGATAAATGTTATAATATCAGTATAAATGAAACATTATAATGTATCCCAAAGAATGAGTGTTATCTTAGAGAAGTTGATATTTGTCCTGTATTTTATTAATTAAATAGAAGCCTCTCAAACAACAAAGAGTGTAACACAGGTCAAAGTAACAGCACAAAAGTTTAAAAGCATGTGGTAGGTTTGACAGTTGTAAGGTTTGGCACCCACAACATGCATGGTCAAGTTTATTAAAAGATGAGGCTGGAAAAGAAGCTTCAGATAAAATTGTTCAATAAATTGACTAGCATGCTTTAAAATTTTAGATTTTGTTTTGCTGAAAATGAGAAGTCTAGAGGATACTGTCTAAATTCTCAGAAGAGTATACAGCACACTCAAGGTTTGATTCCTAACAACCTGCTCAGCCTAACTGCCTAGATTCACCAATAGTTAATTTATATTTTAAGCATCTTTAACTGGTTACAGTACTCCAACACATTTGTGACTTTACATACTCTGATTACTATGGTTGGAATATGTTTTCCTTTCTCTCTCTGACCATTCTTCACTTGTCTCCAAATGTCAGTTTACACATCACACACTACAGGAAAAGTTGACTAATTCTAGTAGACTGTTAGTTTTTCCAGTTAAGTTCTTTAACCAATTGGGTAGTTGAAGACAAAGACTGACTGTTATCAAAACTTCTCTCACCATTAATAAACCTGAGACACTACCTTAACCAAGTGATCAAGGTTGGCATGACTGGTAATACAGTGTATGGACATTATGCACCCATGACTGGATGAACTGAGAAGGGCACATCACTTTTTTACCACTCATGCAAAAATGCACACCTGATCTAACCATGAAAACCATTGTGCAAACCCAAATTGAGAGGCATTCTGCAAAATACCTGATCCTCAAAATGTGAAGGTCATGTAAAACAAGAAAGATTGAGGAGTTTCCACATATTGGAGGAAACTAAGGAGACATAACAACACTCAACATGGAATTCTGGATTGGGTCCTGGAAGAAGAGAAAAAAGTAAAACAACTATGTATGTTAGTAGGAAAACTAGTGAAATCTGAATAAAGTTTGTTGACTTAGTTATTATAATTGCACTATGAACATATAAGATGATAACAGAAAAATTATTTGAAGGATATATGGGAACTCTGTACTATTTCTGCAACTTTTCAGCAAGTCTAAAATTATATCAGATCAAAAAGTGAAAGAAGGTTCTTAAATACTTGTTAAATGAGTAAGTTACTGAGTTATGGTGTTTTGGACTGGAAATCACTATTTCCTGTTCTGTATTTCTAAATAATATTTACCGAATATGTAGTCTATAACTTGCACAAAACTACTCAGGAATCCCTTAGTTTAATATCATGTTAGTGTATCTATGATCCATTTGTTCACCATTAAACATTCCAGTGAGGTTTTTTTTGTGTGTGTATGTGTGTCCAGGTGTTGCAGTAGTATTATTTTACTAATCTTTATTAACATCAAATTGATAAATGTTGCATAATGCTAGGTAACAACAAAGAAGTTATAATAGAATGAAAAAATTAAATTTCTCACAGAAGGATCTATATTGTATTAGTTTGAGAGATTAAAGGATAAATTTTTTAATGAATATCAATCATGAAAGTTCTAAACAAATACTTTCAGTATAATCAAGGTATTGTTCAGGAAAAAAACAAATATCTAGTTTCAGTCTTCCAAACATTTTAGAAGTAACAATCCAAATATACTATAGGGACTCAGGGCTTTTGAAATTATACTCAAGGGAGAACAAAAAAACAATTATCTTGTAATGTAATAAATCAAAACTTTAGGTTAAGAACACACTTGTAAAATGTCCATAAACATTGTGAAGTTCAGATTTATTACTAATACTCTTTTATCCTAGACTACTTGGATATTTGGTGGTTTTGTGACTATGACACGTGTAACCCAACCTGTGGAAGCCAAAGGTCACTCTCTGTGTTGTTTCATTTTCACAGACTTGCTGACAAATAAAATACTGTGCACAGATCTAAATATTCCATTTGAATTGACAAAAAAGTTTAACATAAACATTTCAGAAGTGAAAAAAATAGGTTGAATTTATGAAGGTCCTTTTTTATGTGCCATAAATTGTAAAGGCCAACATTTATTTTAGCTTGCTTTCAACTTCTACTTCTCTTAAGGTTTTTAATTTCTCTTGTTTATGTTTTAAGCTGACCAGTCAATTGAAACTTGGTACTTGTCTACAACCTAAAATTTACTCAAATTAAGGTTCAGTCTATTTGTGGAGAACAGAAATTGGGAGGCAGAGTTTTCCATGTGTCCTCGCTGACTCAGAGTACAACTCCCCTATGACAAGGAAGGAGCCTGATGTCTGTAGAAACAATCTTTCAAAGTCAAAGTCTGTGCTAAGCTTCCACGAAGGTCAGTCCTCCTCATGTAACAATTTGTTTGAGTATGACAAACTTTGTCTCTCTTCAAGTGTTCCTATCTTTTAAATTTTATTTTATTGTGATAAGAACATTTTATATGATATTTACCCTCTTGAATGATTGAATATACATTATTGTTGACTATAGGCATGTTGTGCAGTGGATATCCAGAGACTATACATCTTGTTCAACAGAAATGCTATGCCTACTGATTTTTACCTACCCCAACCCTCTGGAAACCAACATTCCATGTTTTGATTCTATGATTTTGACTATTTTAGATACCTCTTGTTAGTCAAATCATGTAGTATTTGTCTTTCGATAACTGGCTTATTTCTCTTAGTATAACATTCCCAAGGTTTATCCATATCGTCATATTTTGCATATTTTCCTTCTTTTCAAAGATTAATTTTTATTCCATTTTATGTATGTAATGTATTTTCTTTATCTATTCATTTATTAATGGACATTTATGTAGTTTTCACATTGTCTATTGTGAATAGTGCTGCAGTGAACATAAGAGTGCTGATATGTCTTCAAGATCCTGATTTCAGTTCTTTTGAATAAATACCCAGAAGTATTGTTGGATCTGATACAACAATTGATACTGTTGGAACATATATATGGTATTTCTATTTTTACATTTTTGTGGAACTTCCATACTGTTTTCTACAGCATTTGCACCAAGTTGCATTTCACCATCAGCTTTCGAGGGTTCTAATTTCTCCACAACCTCACCAACACCTGTCTTCTTTTTTTTTTTTTAAATAATAACCATTCTGACCAGTATCCAGTGATATCTCATTGTAGTTTTGATTGCATTTACCTGATGATTAGTGACAGTACATTTTTTTTTGATATATACTCTCCTTTCTTATTAAGTCATTGGTTCAAATTATTTGTTTATGTTGATGGTTCATCTAATGCTTCTTATATTTTATTTTTAAATACTTTCTTTTCTAAGCTAAACTCTTGGAAGACTCCTTAGGTCTCAGTACTATTTCTGGCTTTAAAACCACTATTATTAGGCTCACACATTTGTATTTATACTTTATGTGTAAGGGTCGAAATATTTTCTTTTCAATAAATAATGTTGGATGAATAACATTTATTAATGCATAGAATGTATGTATGTGTGATGCGTGTCATTATCTGGGGTAAGCGTTGGCTTTCAGTTGTATGTGACTGTAATAAACATGAAATGCTTGAGGACATAGAACCTATTGATTTTCAAAGCTCAAAAAAATGGGGTTGATTAGAGAAAGTTCCACTGAAAAAAGGTTATCATCAATTACCATTTTCATTTCCCTTCAGTGTACATTTCTGAAAATAAGTGCTTTCTGTATGTACTTGATGTTGTGAAATTCACTATTAGCTGAGAACATTGTAAGTATGTTTATTTCATTAGCATGCTGAAGTTTTTCATATCTGATTTTTATCTTCCATCTCCTAATAAGCTGGTAAATATTGCGAGTAAGAATACTTTAGGAACTACAGATACAAAAGAGAAAATTTAAATCTCTAACTTAAAATATGTTGCTGTTTTCTAAATAAAATTACTTTTATTAAAGTAAACACCTTGGCCAATAGCAAGAGAAAACACATTTACACAATATATTTTGCTTCTGTAAATTAAATGACAGGATTGTTAGAGTGCTAAATATTGTGCATATTTCGATCAACACAAAAGTGATTTTAGAGATAAAAAGGTAAAACATACACACACGTACATACGCACAGGCACACATTGTGACCATCACTTCGAAGTCTGGAAACGTTTGCATCTCTATATCTCCAATGATTTGTTCTGTTTTTCTAGCTGCTGTATGTGACAGAAATTTATGCAGACCACTCAATGCAAATCATCCTCTCTCTCTCTCTCTCCCTCTCTTGCTCTTTCTCTGTTTCTCCTGTGGTGCTGTATAGCATGGGAGCTATCCTTCCATATATGAAGTATGACAACTTACATATAAAAAGCATACTAACTTTTACAAAGTGTAAGAGGAAAAATTGTCCCGAGATCTTAACTAGGTCATGGAACCTAGTCAGCCAGTGGCTGCAGGTTTTGACAGCTGTTTCTGGCTGCAGCTCTTTTGTGCGTATGGGGACTGCACCTCTGTCCTGTTGCCAAGGAGCAGGGCAGCAGGGTGCGGATGGCAGCGAGCACCGTGACGGTCAGCCAGCCTGGTGCATCTCTCCAATTGGAAGACTGCTGTCTTCAAAAGTTAGGTTTGGGTACTCCTTTCTTTTATGTTTACAAAAAATCCACAGCCAAATGCCTCGCTTGCCCATCTGTGCCGTATTAGACATCTGCACAAACTTGGCCCTGGTATGCACATCATTGTGACAGCTTGTCGATTTGTTGCGTCAACTTTCACAGACCACTTGTCAAGATATGGCTCTCAAAGAAAAGTCTCCTACCTGTATTTCTAAGAGGCTCTTTGTCTTTGGATATATGACTCATAAACTGGATACATTTCAAGAGCTTAAGGAGCAGATTTATAGCATGTAGCAGTTGGAAAGTCCATTTATCATGAAAATTTTTTTGGTTATTTAATTTGCCAAAGTTTCAGTACCTTCTCTTCACCATTACATTAATTGTAAATAGCATCTAATTGTACTAATTTTCTATAGGGTTAACAAATTACACAACATAATTTTAGGTGGAAATTCTTAAGGATGAGACTTCTGGCCCTAAGCCATTTCATGAAACCTTACTAAGAAGCATTTAAAAAGGAAAACATATACACATATTTACATAAATATTTTTACTTCAATGCCGTCCTGTCCCACATGCTTTCTACCCACAACCTCTTTCCTCACCTTTCCCCAGTACCAGCCACAATCACTATTACCATTAGTCCACTACGACTTCTTCACTGAAGGTCAGCAATGACATCCCACATGCCAGCGTCATCTGATGCAGAAGCACTTGACCTGATTGACCACGCCCTCTTTTTTTAAGTTTTTTTCCTATTAGCTTTTATGGCACTTGAAATAGTTGACTCATATATTACCTTTCCCGATCTTAGTCTCTCTTCCTAGTTCCTCTCTTCTCTTCTCACTTAGAGGTTGGTGTTTTCAACGTTCTGCCTCCATTTTTTCTGCTATCTTATTTTCTTCTTGGATCTCTCATGCCCTTGTCATAAGATTACACACAGTGTATAATTTGTCTCCAATCCAGATCCTAAACTTAGGTAATAATGAACTACCTACCAAATTTGCCATGTAGTACATGCACTGTGGCTTCCTCAGTGTTTAAAAATATTTTTGTGTAATAATTTAGCATGTATTCAATTAATTTCAGTTCTCTTATTTCATTCTGTTAGTTTACTATTGCTGATGAAATAATTTCTATGGATTTAATCATTCAAAATGAGATAAACCTAGTATCTTACAGTTTTGTAGTTCAGAAATGAAATAGGTCTCATTAGAGTAAAACTGAAATTTTATCAGGGTTATATTCCTTCCTGGAATGTTCCATTTTTAACAACCCTGTGATATTATTAGGCTCACACAGATAATTCAGAATAATTTCCTATTTAAGGTCAGCTGATAAATAAACTTAATTCTTTCTGTAAACTCATTGTCCTTTGTAAGTAACCTAACAGCTTCTTGGGATTAGGACAAAGACAGCTGGGTGGGGAGGGCATTACTCTCTCTCTATCTCTCTCTTTTTATTTGTTTGTTTTGTCAGACCATTACTTCAGCATAATTTTTTTTTAAATCTAATCCTTCAAAATTTCATATAAGAATGTTTGGAACTTTACCTCTGAACCTTAGAGTATGGGAGATTTAGGGGGAGAAAGTTTTTCAGATATTGAGAAACTTCTGAATCTCTGTGTTAGGCTGAGTGGCATCGCCGCTGGCAATGGTATGAAATGAAGAAGGTGCATTATCAAGGGAACATGGCTATGTAATGATTATAAAATGAATTAGATAATGTATCAAAACAATGAAAGGGAAAAATTAAAGTTCCAGACTTCAATGAGAACTTCCATAATTGAAGCTCTTTCTTCATAGTTTTGATGATCAGCATAATCACCAACTCACAGCTTTATATAGATCATTAGATGTGTATGATGGTCTGTCCAGAAAGTATCCAGGCACATAATATGAAAAAAAGAATACTGAAGAAGATACAAGGTACAAGAAACATGGTACCTAGGAGAATGGTGCCTCAGTCCCCTTCAAAGTTATGATCTTCTTGTGGAAATCTGGTTCATTGGTAGTGGTTTGAATCAGGTCATGAGCAATGTTCCTTCTGCTGTGGTGGCAGAAGGCACAGAATGAATTTTGCCATGACACGTTTCATGCCAAGAACCTGCATCAGAATCTTGGACACAGTAGTTTTTGGAATCCCCAGATCAGCTTCTAGTTCTCACACTGCCAGTTGAGGATCTTTGTTGATTGCAGCTCGTACTTGTTTAACATTCTCAGGTGTTCTACTTTTGCAGGCCTTCCAGGACATCGGTCACTTTCAACAGATTCTCAACCACCTTTGAAGTGTTTATACCACACTTTTATTTGTGCTGCACTCATTACATCATCCCTGAAAGCCTTCTGAATTGTCAAAACAGTATCCATGGAGGAATGTTCAAGCTTAACACAAAAATTGATGCAGATTCATTGCTCTACTCGTTCAGTCATTTTGAATGTGACAACCACCCAGTACACATGCTCACTCAATGGCGTCTACTGCCCCCACTGACTAGTACAGTGAAGTTGTCATTGTTCATACATGCACATTCAAGTCCACTCTCCTTAGCTGCGAGGTTACATCCTGGCACGCAAGCCATTCTTGTTATTTTAAAAATGGCTGCACCTTCCAGACAGACCTTGTGTATTATGTATGTATATGAGGAAGGTTTATATTCAATTTTAAAAAAAGTTCCTTGAAAGCTTACTCTATTTAGCTTGCTAACAATTTGAAAGGATGCCAGGATAACAAATGGCCACTGTCCTGCCCTCCAGAGGGACCAAAGAGATAAAGCAAGGGAATCATTCAGAGCAAATGACGAGAGCAGTTGCTGTACAAAGGAAACATTCTGCTTGGAAGAGGAAAATATAAGAAAGTGCTTTCTGTCTTTAATCATCTCAAGTCTCCCATAGGAAGGGAAAGAGAACTCCTGCTTGAATAGCCTAAACCAGTGATTTTCAACCAGTGTGCCATGGCACATTGGTGTGCCACAAGAATTTTTAAAATGTGCGATACCCAACTGTTTAGTCAGAGGTGCTGACCTCTTTTCCTTTAGATTGTCAAATAAAAATATAACACCGAACACAGCAATACCCATTCAGTGTAAATGAATCAAAATTATACCTATATTTTTGTCAGATAGGCAACAATGTATATATTTTGGTGTGCTGCAGAATTATAGTAATTAGGTTATTCGTGCCATGAGTAAAAGCCGCTCAAAATTGCTGGTTTAGGCTCCTATCATACGGTTCATTTGCTCTTGGTTCCCTTCTTAGCTGGTATTCTGGGTCTATTAGCCAGGATCTGCCTTGGTTTGGGGTCAAGTTCCCAGTTTTGGGTTTTTGTGTTTTTTTTGGGGGGGTATGCAGTTGATATGACTTCAACCCTTTAAATTCTAATTATGCTCCCTGCTATGCATAGTTTATCTTTAGGAAGTGTTGTCTGCTTTTTGTCCTCCCAGCTCAGACATTTGATCACTAAGATTTCTGCACATATTTTGTTACTGACCTTTCCTGATTGTCTGCCTTGGCCTGATGAAATTGTTTTTATTCCTGGATATCTGCCATCTCTGCTGTCAAAGCCCTGTTTCTGAGAGGGAATGTTCCTAGTATGTTATGTTTGTTTGTTCTCTCTACAGAATGTTGAGAAATTTTCTACTAATAGGACCCCTTTATTTCCAGGTTCCTCATGGCCCATTTAACATCACTGTAGATGACAGAAAATTTGTTAGTAGGAGTAAAATATTTTAGCTCCGCATAGAAGGTATCTCTATAGCTATATCTAAATACTTATGTGTTTATCTAATATTTATTATAGGAATTGGCTCAATAGGTTATGGGGGTAGAGAAGTTCTGGGATGTGCCACCAGTAAGTTGGAGAACCCAAAAGGCAGGGGGTCTAGTAATTCAGTCCAAGTCCAAAGACTTTGCAACCAAAGGTGCCAGTGGCGTAAATCTGAGTCCAAAGGCCTGAGAACTGGGGGAGCACATGGCGTAAGTCCTGGCATAAGGTCAGTGGGCCAAGGATAGGAATGAAGATGCCCAAAGGCAGGAGAAGGTAGGTTTCCCAGCTCAAGTAGAGAAAGAGAATCCACTCTCCTTCCCCTTTTTGCTCTGTTCAGACTTTCAGTGGATTAGGTCATGCCCACTTGTGTTGGTGAGGGTGATCTTTTTACTCAGTGTTCTGATCGAAATGCTAATCTTTTCCAGGGACACCTTAATACAGGTGCCCAGAAATAACTTTTTGCCAGCTATTTGGGCATTTCTTTGCCTAGTCAGGTTGACACATGGAATTATTCATCACAGTTATACCTGTTAGATTTATTCTTGATTTTTAATGTCATAGTTAATGTAACCTGTGCAAGAAGTGATACAGTAATTAGATTGAAGTTCATTGAGAGAAAAATCACAGACCCCATTTCTTCTTGGGTTAGTATTATATTTATTTTCTTTCCTTTTTTGTTGAAACTTCAGAAATTAATTACTATTCACTCTATATGATGTTTTTCCCATTCTGTCTTGAATACTTTCCCACTGGAGTTTGAAAGCCATAACTTCTCTGAAACATTTTGTAGATCTTATCAGAGTCACTATTAGTGGTCACCTTCCTAGATCCAATAGCCAAGGTTCAAATCTTACTTCATTTCACCTATCAGCAATGTTCGTTATAGTCAATCACTACTTTCTTGACACATTTTTCTTCGTTGGACTTTTAGGACACAGTACAATCATGCTTTCATAATACCTCCATGGCTGTTTCTTCTCTTTTGTCTTTTGATGATTCTTCCTCTTTTCTCCAACCTCAAAGCATTGCGATTTTTCTATTCTCACTCACTCAGTCATAAACTAACAGTAGGCAAACAACTTCTATGTTTTTATCTCTATATTTGATCTTTTCTCTGAATTCAGAAAGAATCCCATATAAATGTATAATAGACATTTTAAACTTAATGCATAAAAACAAGATAGAGTTTCTTGATCTCTGACCCATATTCCTCCGACTTCAGTCATTTTTTTTTTATTTCAGTTATTGGAAATTTTTTTCTTTAAAATTACCCAAAATAAGTGAACTTGGAGTCATTTTTGATCCTTATGTTTTCTCCTCATACCACATATGATATATGTCACATACCTCTCTTCACTAAATCCTGCTAGATATATCTCATAACCCCCATTTCTATTATCTAAATCTATGTTATAGTCTTCTGTTGCCTGGATTATTGAATATCCCTTTAACTGATCTCACCACTTCTGCTCTCATCCTTCAGTCTATTTGTAATGTATCATCTAAAAGTAAAATCATAACTCTCTGTATCAGTGATTCTGTTGCTGTTCTTCTTTTTTGCTTAGTTTGTTTTTTAGTTTCAGTTGTTCATAGATATGTATTTATTGCCATTTTATTGTTCATAGTTTTCATCTTGGCTGATAGATGGGAGGGGAGTGTGGGAGAATGGGTGAAAAGGTCAGGAGATTAAGAAATACAAATAAGTAGCTACATACTAGCCATGGGAATGTAAAGTACAGTATAGGAAATGGAGTAGCCAAAGAACTGACACACATGACCCATGGATATGATCAAAGATATAAAGATTGTGTGAGGGGGCTGGGGGTACTGGGCAGAGGGAGGCAAAGGGGTAAAAACTGGGACAAACTGTAATAGCTCAATCAATATAATTAAAAAATAAAATGAAAATCATTTTTTTCTGATAAAAAGTAGGTCACATTTTTGTCATTCCTCTTTTTTCAAAACCCTTCAATGTTTTGTTTTTTTTTAATTACATTAAGAGTGAAAACCAGAATCCTAATAATGGTTTACAAGACCTCACAGATCTGGATCCTAAACACTGACTTATCTGATCCCCTGTACTCTCCTCTGACTTACTCTGTTCCAGCTACACTGACTTCCTGCTCTTCTTTCAAACCACTGAACTCTGCCCTCCACAGGACATTCCTAATTTGTTCTTTCCTCTTCCTGGAATTCCCCAGTGCCTCCCACAAATAGAGTAAATTCTCACTTAATGTCATGGTTCTGTTCTTGAAACTGTAACTTTAAGTGAAATGACAAATAACAAAACCAATTTTGCCACTGGCTAATTGATAAAAACAAAAATTAAGTCCCTACAGCATATTTCTGGTCAGAAAAAGTCACCGACTTCTAAATGAAGACCAAAAAATGTTCTAATATTAAACACTGAACTAAATGTGAGCCATATACACATTTGAGAATGACTAATAAAAACAAGAAAGAATATTCTTTTCCAATCTGCCTTTTCCAGTTCAGTGCTGTGGTGACTGGAGCTTTCTCCAGAGCTCAGAGTACAAAATGGAACCCAACTCTGGACAGCAAGCCCTTCCATCGCAAGGTGCAATGACATAGACACCTACACTCACTCAGAGTAGGACAGTTTAGACACATAATCCACCAAACATCAATATCTTTGGGATGTGGGAGGAAACCACAGTAAGTGGAACTAACCCACTTAGACATGGAGAGAACATGCAAACTTGACACCGACAGTGTGCCTGGTCAGGAATTGACTTCTTTTTCCTTACTAACATTATAACAAAACAGCATTGAATGAAATGATGTTACTCAAGGACCTGCTGTTACCAATAACGCTATTAGTTCTGTAAAATACAATATAATGGAACCACTTTAAAATGGAGCCAGAACTTCAATCCCAAAGGAATGACCTTGCACATCTTCTGCCTCAAATCTTTGGACTGGGCTTAAAAGCAACGCTGTGTCCCAGAGAGCAAGGATAGTAAGAAAGCAAATATTAGAACTACCAGGTTAATGACTACAAAACTGAAAATTTTAAAAATTAGTCCTGGCTGGTGTGGCTCAGTGGATTGAGTGTTGGCCTGTGAACCAAAGGGTTGCCTGTTGGATTCCCAGTCAGGGCACATGCGTGGGCTGCTGGCCAGGTCCCCAGTAGGGATTGTGTGAGAAGCAACCATGCATGGATATTTCCCTTTCTGTCTCCCCCTCTCTAAAAATAAATAGATAAAATCTTTTAAAAATGTAAAACATAGTTTTAAATTAGCATCATTATGTCAGTTTATGTGCACCAATAGAAATTCCTTCCTTCTATTGGTGGAATCATCCTCCTTCCTTTTCTCATAAATACACCTTGTCTTTGTTTTTTAATCAGAACACTATTTGGGCTTCTGCCTGAATATGTGATTCTACCCAAATAGCTGATTTTGTTTTTGTTTTTATTTCAAATAAATACCTGTTGCCTTTCATATTGGCCTTTTATTTTTAGGTTAACAGTTCACAAACTGGTCCCTGTACCTAGAGGGCAAGGAGGGATTGAAGAAAGAGGCAGACCACTCCAGATTTGTAGGGGTCAGGCTAAATAACCAAGGGGATTTACAAGGACTGACTTTGGTGGCAGCAAGACTAATAGCTTTCCACTCCTTCCCACCAGAATCTTAAAAGCTTACACAGGAGCTCAGACACGTATGCAGTCCAAACGGTCTCAGCAACACCTTACTTTCTCAAGGCTGCATCCTTGAGAATGGCTCCCACTGTGGGATGGTAGGTAATACACACACTCCAAGGATGGGAGGAAGTGAGGAGCCTGCAATGGCCCAGGCCCAGGTCCTCCAGCAGTCTCATCTCATTGATCCCTTCCTCCAGCAAAGGCTCTTTCCATCATGTTTGTTCTTTCTGAACCTTTCTATCCAAGAAAAAACAAATAAAGTTTAGAATTACATTTAAAAAAATCTCTCATTACCTTATAATGTATTTTTTAATACACTATATATCTGTGACTTTAGAAAACTGTACTACAGATCATTTCTCATTTCTTACTTTTTCTGTTTAATGTAAATAGAAGAGGTGGACCCTTATCACGGTGAAGAACAGAGTTGCTGAGGTAAGAATCCCTGGGTTTGACCCAGTGGTCTCTGCTACTTAATAGTTGTGATACATTGGGAAGAATACTTTTACTCTGTATGTTAGTTTGGTCATGTGAAAAAATGAAGACAATGAAATACCCACCCTCTGAGGTTATTGAAAAAATGAATGACTTAAAACATATAAATAACTTAGAGCAATACCTGGCAGATAAGCATTCAGTGTGGGTCTTTATCCACCAAATATTTTGACTGAAGAAACCACATTCATGTGTCACACCCGGATTATAACTAACGTTGGGTTGATTTATATCTAGGTGACCCCAGGATAATTCCTTAAGTTCTGTGAACCTGATTTTCCACATTTAAATGTGATCTGAGTTCAGTATATGAAAATTAACAAGTAGTGACTGACAATTCCTATTTCATATAGCTAATGGGAAGAACGAGTAAAATACTATGTAAAAAGAGATTGTGAATTGCAATGCTCAAAACAATTTTATATGAGCAAAAAATAAATTTCCCCTAAAAGTAAATAGATGGAATTATGACATAAAGAGATTGATTTGGACCAGATTTAATCAATCTAAGTCATGAATATTTCAGGAAGTTTTTTAAAAATAAAAATATGACTGAACTACTTTTGTTCTTGTTTAAGAATAATTAATCTAACTGAAAATTCTGGAAACATTAACTGTGGTATAATATTTGAATAAAAAAATCAATGAAATAGTCCTTTTGGTAATCCTGGTATTAAGTGATAAATAACCATGATGTTATTAAGCATGATGAATTTGTAAAATATGTAAAGAACAACAGTATATGATATTTCAATATTACTTTGTATATAAAGATTGAGGAAACTGGATATTATTAGGAAATGGTGATGTGGTACATGAGTGACTGAGGAAGTAAAAACTAGGGTGCAGTTATTTTGAGATTTGGGGGTATGGTCAAGTAAGATGTTTTAGAAAATTTAAGTTATACAACAGAAAACTTCATAGGGAATAATAAGCAGTTCCTAGAGCGGGAAAAAGTCAAGCTTCGGCTACGGTCCTCCCAGTGTTAGTCAAAACATAATTTTAGACTGAAGTTCATCTAGAGGGAGCTCTACTCATTTACCCACTTTCCTCTCATGACCCTGTTATGTTTCTCTTTGGGAAGTCACTCTTTTCTCTCTGATGATGGTAGTATTATATCCATTTTCCATATTTCCCATGGTACTGTTTATATTTTGTCACAGGTCCTATGAATAAAACTGATGTGTTAATTACAGGAATTCAGAGATTTTGAATAGCTCTTTTTTTATCACTACCAAGAGAAATAGCAACAAAGGATCAAAGACATCCAGGGTACAATCAAATGAATCAATTCAATTTGGTATATCACAGAGTAAAATCAAGGTTCTTTGGCAATTAACAGGGAGAGCTGCACCATTAAAATTCACACCATGATCAAAGTATATTATATAATCAATCAAATATTCCAATATGATTATCAAAATATACATCATGTTCTAAGTGAGTACAAGGTTTATCCAGATGAAATATGGCAATTTCAGGTGATTTGTTACCCTTTTTCTCCTATTTTTAATTTTTTTTCAGATTGACATTATGTATTTCAAATATGGAAACAATAAATAAACAACAATGACAATAACAAAAACTTCAAGCTCTTATTAAATTTCAAGTACTTATAATATTAAAAACACCAAATCTTTCTGGATTTGTGTTTTTAGCTGCTCTTTGCTCCACAAAGTCATCAGAAAAGTTAGCTTCCAGAATGTTCCTGGTTGAAATCCTGACATTATTATGGGGGTTTCAACAGCAGTTTTTGCAAGGAATTACTCTCTAAATTCTTAGGGTGCATTAGTAGAACAGACAAGAAATTGTATCTTTAAACAAGAGAGGAAAAACCAGGTGCTTTTTTTTCTTGCAATTGAAACCTTAATAATGATAATGATAATTACAAAATGATGCTAATATAAATACTCATTTGAACTAGAACTTACAAAAATAATATGTAGTAAGATATATTTACAATGGTATTTTCAAATTATGCAAATCAAGGGTCATAAAACTTCTTAAAGTAACGTTGTTTAATTTAGTAAATTAGTTCATTCAACAAAAATAACATAGTTCACACACACTGCACAAGATTTTTAAAAGAATCTGAACATTTTATTATTAGTTACAGGTTTGTTCCCCAGAAAGCAAATCAGACAAAGATTAGTGTACAAGCGGCTTACTGGGGAGTGAACTTGGGATGGATAGAAAATAAGAAAAGAGAAGAAAGAAGGACCCGTGAGGCTTCTGGTAATTCCCTGGATCTGAAGCTGGGACGGCCCTCCAGAGTTTTTCCTAATTTAGCTAAGGGGTGGGACCATTTTGTCCTGAGTCAAACAGCCATTGAATGACTCTTAGCAATGTGGCTGCCCTCTGCCAAGGCCATGTGCAGGGGCACTGATCACTGAATGCTGTCTGCTTGCTGTGTTCACAGCAGATGGGGAACGAAGGCTGAATCAAACAGGTGCATCCCAGCATTCACTGAAGTCCACCTCTTGACTGTTGTGATAGATGCTGTTATCTAAGTTCTGGGAGCAGCTTCTCCTGGCAAAGTTGGGATAGGGACCTCATTCCCTTGAGGGAACTAAGACAGGTGGAACCAACTACAACTCTGTAGCTGCAACTGGTCATGGTAACTGATATCTGTTGTTTCCTCACCTTCTTTACATTCAAGAACTGACTCCTTCTTGTCTGCTGCTCCTTGGCATGAGGAATCTGAAGCCTGTAGCTGAAGGAACTTTTGGGATGCCCTCCTTCTGGGTCCAGGACCACTAAAGTCACATAGCATACATTTGCAGGGTTCACTCTTACTTTTAACCCAGGATTTTTGGGCACAGTTAGTGTGTCTGCTAGGGACATTTTTTTCCCTAATTAACATGTATTCTGAGTCCTGGACAATGGTGTTCAGCCTCATAAGGCTGTCTTGTGTGTTGGTTCTGCCTATGGCTTGAATAGGCTGCTCCATCAACTTATCAGGCCAGCAGCTTCTGAGTCATGCAACATATAAAGTTGTCCAGTAGATCCCAGGAAATCGTACCCACTGCCATGTAACCTTTGTTTTGTTTGTCCCTTGATCTAAGATGACATATTGCATGCTCATGTGAAAGGGAGTCAAAAACTTGGTTAAGACCTTGAATAATGGGGTTGGTTGAGTTTTGCGTCAAGGAAAGGCAAAACCATATCTAAATATGTGTCTGTGCCTGCCAAAATTTCTTGCTGCTACTGTTGAGAAGCAACAGACCCCACCTAGTCAACTTGCCACCCAGTAGCTATTGATAACCTCAAGAGATGCTTCTCTATCAGGGATACGGCATGGGACTCTATTTCTAGCATATCGGACACTTGGAACCAGCAGTAGTTCCATTAGCTTTGCTAAAAGGAGCCCATGCTGTTGGGATTGTGCATAATCTTTATCCATACCATCGAGGCTAATACTTTAGTCTCTGCTTATCAAGGTCTACTTCTGTTGCCACCTCTAGGTTCTTGGACACAGGCATTTTACTTTTACTGACAGGTAAAATGCCTGATGATAGAATCTGGGTGAAGTCAAATGTCTAAAGAATTGTGACTACCTGGTTCTTTAATTCATCTCCATTGTAGATATTCTTTGGTGGTGGTACAGTACAAAGATCTTCACACATTGTTCAACTATTTTTTTATTCTCACCTGAGGACATGTTTATTCATTTTAGAGAGAGGGGAAGGGAGGGAGAGAGAGAGGGATAGAAACACCAATGTGAGAGAGAAACAACTATCAGTTACCTCTCATATGTGCCCCAGCCAGGGACCGAACCCACAGCCGAGGCATGTTTCCTGAGTCGGAGTCAAATCTGTGACCTTTCAGTTCATGAGACAACACTCCAACCAACTGAGCCACACCAGCCAGGGCACACATTGTTCTACTTTTCATAGGTGGTAGTTACATGCTTCTTCTCCAGACTGCTGATTTTCTAGTCATTTTTACCTAGAAAAAAGCATTCATGATTAGCTAACCAAACCATTTATTTCACTGCCCTTGAATCAATTTACATATATTCTAACTTTGTCCACTTTTCTTTTCTCACAAAATAGATGACCAAATGACCATTCAGAATTCTGCACTTTAGGACACATGTGTCCCGACTGTCTTTCAGGGCCGCACTTCACTGGGGCTGTGGGATAGCCACCATGAATTTACAACTTGCACATACATACTGACCAGACCCATTTGTGCACTGAGTTTGGGCTCTTCCTGTATCTGTTATCTCACCAAAAGTGCTAACTGAAAGTGAAATGCTTGTGCAAAGGTGGCGAATAGTATGGTGATCTGGGCAACCTGCTTATGCAACTTGCTTGTGCCTTCTAGTCCTGCCCAAGTCCAATCCTGGATGTACCATTTCCATTTTAGGACACAGGACCATGGAATATCTCGGCTTTACAATTTGTTGGATATAAAATAATTCAGCATTAGAAAGTCAATTGTAGCCTCATTTCATGGGCACGTATTAACTATGGTCAGTTTTTCCACCTCTGTCAGAGCCCAGATCAGAGGCAGGTGCACCAGGCACCGGCCCTGGGTTCTGACTTCTTAAGGTATATATTTTTATTTTCCCTGTCTCTCTTTTTTTAAGGGGCCCAATATTTTCTTCTGTGCCTGGAGCCTCAACCGACCTTAATCCGCCTTTGGCCCAAATTCTGTTTTCTGAAGAAATAACATTCTCCACTGAAAGCAGCTTGGTTTCCCTCCAGAATCCGAGGGATTGTTCTTGTGGTTCACCCATCAGAACTGGCCTTAAACTCCACATGGTGCTTTTCCCATCATTTATATTTCGAGTACCACGGGGGTTGCTTATGTCACATCCTGGACCTGCGTTGAGCACTGTGGGCCTCCTCCAAGTTGGAAACCTTTAATCTCACCCTGTTTATGGTTTGGTCAGTGTCTAGGTGTGTAATATGGTACTATCAAAGTAAGGAGATATATTCTGTGGTGAGCTTCCTTTTTTGTGGCTATTTTGTCAGGGACATCCCAGCATGTACCAAGCTACTGAAGCTCTCAAAAATTTTCAAATATGCCAGGCTGCTGAATCCTCATGTAGTCTATGACCCACCTGCTGAAACATATGTCCCACTAAGAACTCTGATATACTAGTCATTTATTACTCATCTGGACAAATTAGTACAATGCCATTTATAGAGTAGGTTAGTGTGCTGTTCTGTAGGCTGTCCAGGCTGCGTATGTCTCTTTGGACTCTTATCATTACAGAGGGTGGGAGAGATAACACGATCCCTGGACGTCCAAGTGAGTATAAACAGTCTCTGATTCTTTTTTTCTCTTCTAACAGGAAAACATACACACATTCATGTACACCTGCCTCATCCATGTATCAAAGACCATGTTTATCTGCTCTGGCAAAGATACAGTATCTGTCATAGCCAGTGTGCTTCGATGAGGTTGCTGTTGGTTGCCGTCATCTTCCTAATCTCCCTTGTTTTTACAGATGCCAGATTGCTGAATCAAATAGTGGGAGCCACCTCTCCTGCATCCTTTTGGTTTCTAAGGATGATACTATATACTCCCATGCCCCTTGACATGCAACGTTACTGTGATTTACTATCTTGGCCTAGGTGGAGGATGTTTCAGAAGCTTCAAAGTGGCCTTTCTTACCTGAACTGACTTTCTTTCATAGTCCAAAGACCAATATATTGGTCGCGCTAACTCCCAAATAGACCTGTTCCAGATCTCTATTTGGGGAACAGGAAAACAAAGAACAAAGAGTGAGCCCATTGATCCACTGTAAAGTGGACCTGGGTCAAGGTTATGTTTATTATCTTATCCCCATGAACCACCATTCTAAGAAGGGACCCAGCTTTGGGTCCTCAGATATTAGTATCAATTCAAATCATGTATCCAAAAATCTCTAATGTACTTTGGTATTCCCTTTCCTTGATGTACAGTTACCCAAATAAATGGCCATGGGTCTATTTGAGAAAGGACTAATGAATATATATATACACTTCTTGTGGTGTTGCACTTTTTACTAGAGGACTTTGATTCTCCTTCAGTCAATGGTTTAAGTCAGTTAACATAGTTCAAAAACTGAAGAAAGGATCATGTTTTTAAATTGGTGTGACTTCTCTTAGCCTCTGGTCAGCCATCTTTTATTTCTTTTAAGTGTACAGATACAACAGTAGCCTTGTTAGCTTCCCATTTGTTTTTCCTCTAGGCATACCATGATTTTTAACCATCTTCATAACTGTCTGAGTCAGTGCCCCTACTGTGACTGTCACCATGTCTTTGCCACACATTTGCAGTAATTGCATCCTGGTGTCTAATGGCTAAACAGTATCACGCAGTCTCATACAGTGCAGTTCTATAATGACAGCAAATACTCTCATCCTTGACCAAATGGAAAGAGCCTCCATTGAGTTCAGTGATGATGATAATGGGACCCTTTTTCCAGTTCATTACTAAATACTGTTACAAGTGTTGCGTTATGTGGGCCCTCCTCTTGTGTGTTTCCCAGTCTTATGTATTATGTTTATTCTTTCAAGCCCAGTTCTCTCACCCTTTTCATCCCATCTTTCACTATCTGTCTTAGAGATTTTGGCACTACTATCTCATCAAGTATAAACCATAGCTTTTTGCATGATTTTAGTGCCATTTAAGCAGTATGCTTATGCCACCTTCCAGTCCTTATAGAGTGCTATATCATATATATCCCAATTTGGTAGACTTTCTCTTCTCTAACCTGTGCCCTGTCACCCTTGATGCTTAAAATAAAGCCCTGTGTATGTTATCCCACCCTGGGTGAAGACAGGCTAGCTATATCCTGCAGGTCTTTTGGATTAGAGTTGTCTTCTTTCCTTGTCAAACTCAACACATCAACAGTCACATTATATTATGACTTAACTCTAGTTATTACACTTGTAGCCAAAAGTGCACCTTGAAAGAACTTCATGTTGTCACGCAGAAGAGAGGACCCTATAATATCGCCAACAAGTTGGGGAAGGCATAAGTCCTAAAAACTAAAGGTTAGACCACTGCTCTATACTCAAAGAATTTAAGTGGATCTGAAGGTTTAAAATTTGGGGGTGTATCAATTCAGATGTCCCTATCCAATGTAACAGTGCCACATTCTTTTTCCATCTAAGACCTGATCTCAATATATTGAATCTGCCAAATTCTTTGGTACTCTGATACATTTATGCTTAAGTCCTGGAACTTGTCTACAGTTTTAAATGCAGTAGAAAATGACAACCTCTGTTTATATTCCTAAGAAAGCCTTTTTAATCTTCTACTGTAGTGTTGGTCAAGTAATGAATCTCAACCTTTACTTATTCTATTCCAAAGCATCAGCTTAGCTAAGCAACAGCAACCCAATTCCACTACCCTTTTACTTAAAATTTCCCAAAATTTCCAAACTCCTGCAGTTTCATGCCAGGTAGTACATTCCTTTCTGGTGGTAATCCATCCCAACTGCCACCAACAAAAGACTGAACAGTTGAACTGAAGTCTTATACTAAAGGCCATTTATATCCTATCTACAACTAGTAATGGAGTTCTTATTGCAATCTAAATGGCAGATGATCTAGAGTCAAACTAAATATGGGTTTACATGCAGAACCTCTCATAGATTGAATTCCACTCTAAACAAAGTCTGATATAGATATTGGCAAGGAGGAATCACAGCACATACAAAGAAAAAAAAAAGGAAGTGTAACTAAAATGAGGAATAAGCTGGGCTATAATAAAGTCTCAATGAAGACCTCAGCTGATCTGGTAACTCTGACTCTAGGATGATCCTTCAGATCTGCTCTGCCTACTAATAAGGTCTTTATGTCCTGTTTGACCATTCATTGGACGCAAGTCTCTTTAGAAAGGAGATGGCTTAAGGGGACCTGGCTCTTGTTAGCCAAGAAAATTGTGAAGAGGGTTAACGACTGACACTGTCTGACCAACAGCATGCCCAGCAGTGAGGGTAATAGGTCTCTGAGTCCAGAAGGGAGATTTGCATACAACATCCCAATGCAAACTATAGTTCAAATTCCTAATACTGTTATTATGCTCTTTAATTAGGATTAATCACAGGTTGCAATGATCAGAATTTAATGAAGTTACCTTTTTCCTTCGTTTTCACTTCATCAAAGTCTTTACCACTCAATCTTCTAAATGTGGTTTTTGCCACAAGTATTTGTCCTGACCTATTTCCACATAGGGTGGTTGAAATAATTAAATTAAGTTGTGCACTGAAAGATGACAGCTAGGTGAGTGGGGAGGAGAGATATAGAGGGTGGAGAGATTGAGTAAAAAGAAAAAATGACTCATGGACATGGACAACAGTTTGGTGATTGCTGGGAGGGAGGGGGGTATAGGGGACTAAATGCTAATGGAAAAATACAATATAGATTAAATTTTAAAAATCACATTGAAATTTTGAAGGATCTGTATATTTTGCTATTTATTTTTAACCATATTTGCTCATATTTTTGCTCTGCCTGAATTTTTTGATAAAAGATTTCATGTCTAATCTAATAAAAAGTATACCCTTGTTTATACAATTTTAGTTAGTTTGAAAGGGTGTTTGATGACTTAAAAAGAATTCCCTTTTCTTCCAAGTGGACTTAAGACTTATAAATAAAATCATCTTTTTTTTCTTTTCATTCTGGTAATTCCTGACAATGAAAACGAGGGCACTGATTTTACTTTCATGTGCATGAACCACTTTGTCTTTGATTAGAAACCTGAATCTTCTGTTTGACCCACAGGAATTACCATAAGTGATGTACTTAGCATATTTAACACTGGGAGCAGGTCATTTGTTAACGCCATTCTTCTCTATAAAACAAAGTTATTTTTAGCAATAACCATGACATAAAATAAATAATAATGCACAGAAAAGAAATGCTGACAAGGATATTTATTGTTATTAAAATTTATATACATAATTATTACAGTAAAAAGTAGAACACCATATAATAAAAATTGTAAACTTTAAAAATTACATTAGTGTTTTTTTGAAATGGAAAAATAAATATATATCTATATTTGTTTGTCATAGTAATGAATAATGACTACAGTTCTATTTTTGAGCTGTAATTCTGGAAATTTGTCAATGAATTAATCAAAATTGATATTCTTCAATTATATTTGATAGTGTGAATTTACCTTTGCTCATAGTTATTTGAACAATGTTTTTATCAATTGTTCTTTCAGAAAGTTTATCTCACATGAAGAAATAGATATACAAATGATTTGAAAAAGTCTTAAACATAAAGATAAGTTTGGCAGAAATGCATAAATATCCTAAACAGTGAATTTTAGAAATGGCAATTCTGTCTTTGTTTCTTCAGGATTAATTATAACAGAGAGACTAAAATGAAAAAAAAAAAAAGAATAAAGCAAACAATAAAAACTCCAAGTGGTCACAGTGAATGACAGAAAGTAATTTTGTTTTTTAACTTTGCTTGTTAAATCACTGTGTTATCATTGTTTATTTTGAATTAACTGTTTAATACCTGAAATATATAGCACTAGAAGAGTTGGAGACAAGCTTTATTCCCAAACTAAGCTCAAGTAATCCCCAATCTTAATGAATTTAGTTTCAAAACAAGTGCATATATTTGAGTCCATGTTTGTTGGGGGCAAACTGCAATGCACAATTTAATTTTCATATCAAATATATTAATAGATAATAAATATTAAAATATGCTTAGTTGAAAATTGCATACATATGTAAACATAAACATATATTTGGAACTTAATAGTCATTACAGGAATTGCTTGGAGGCTCATTTCATCACTGACATAGTTTAGAATTGCCAGAACATATTGATAATAAAAAGCCAGCCAGTTTTAATTGGTTTTATTGTTGTTTCTAAGTTTCCCCCAGTTTATTGTTAGCACCCACTCTTGTAATGCTGTGATGACATTACTCTTGCCACATTTTGATAACTTTGCTGCTGCTATCTTCAGGAGTGAGGCAGGTTTTTTAAAACATGTAATAGTGTTTCCTCAACTGATTAAAAATACACAAAAACAAAATCAAAATTCTGGCTACTTAAAGGAACAATTTATTCCCTAATGATTCCATGACAGTGTTTTTAAAAAGGTGGATTCAGATCACTGGAATAAAATTTTTCTGAGGTCTAGGGGCTCTATGCAGACATTTTGAATTCAAGTTCCTGAGGTGGGGTCTGAAATTCTAATTTAAAGACATAGGAAAAAGAGAAGAGAGAGAAAACACTATGTCCATGCATATATATTATCCTCATTCCCCTCCTCTTAAAGCCTTCTGAATCTGGGAGTTAGCTCACTCTTCCGTCATGAAACGATGTCTTTACCTAGTTCGTGTAATCGCCTCTCTCCCTTATTCTTTGTTCAATGACTTCTCCTTCTAGACTCTGCTACTCCTCCTCTTCTACTGTTTATTTCTATTTAACAGAAAGATTGCTTGATGTCTCAGTTTGGGGATATCTCTTCTCTCCCTAAGTATCACATAAAAACCTCATGTATTTGTCTCCATGAATGCCTCTATACTGACTCTCATACTCATTTAAACAAGTGTGTTCTTGCTTTAAGTATCTCAAACTTAATATATCAAAAACAAAATCATTGATTTTTTTTCAATCAAGCATGTTTTTATCTGCAGTCTCCCTACTTTCCTAAATGACCCCCACTCATGTTGCTTATGTCCCAAAAATTTGGTATTATCCTTTTTGTCTTCCTTTTCTTAATCTTGAATATTGACTCCACAATCAAATTCTGTTTTCAACATCTTAATATATAGTAAACCAATACTTTTTCACTCTATCTTTCCCATCATGCCAGTTTAAGCCATCTTTTTTTTTTTTTTTTACTTTTTTAGTATCATCTACTTTTCTCCATTAATCCATTTTACATACAGAATGGTCTTACAGATGTAAAGCTGCTACATGAAACCTCTGCCTAAAAGTTTCCACTTGCCTCATATTGCCATAAAAGCAACCTTCTGAGCATGGGTGGTGGACGCCATCCTGATCTAACCCTATTCATCTTTCCTCCTAATTTCATTTAATAGCTCCCTCTTTTACTAAGCTCTAGACACACAGGTCTATCTGTACTCCCAACATGTTAAGCTCATTCCATTCCTGGATATTTTTGCTTGCTCTTTCCCGTGCCTAGAATGTTTTTCTTCTAGGTCTTTACAAGAATTGCTCTCACCACTATTTAGAACTCAGCTCAGTTGTCACTTCTTTCTAGGGATCTTCCCTAGCCACCCTATCTGAAGCAGTCCTGCTCTGGTTCCAGGCATTCTCTGCCTCAGTGCCCTGTGTTTTTATCTAACCACTATATAAAACATTCTCGTTTTTCTGTCTGTTTGTTCACATACTGTCACTTCCCATATACATCAAAGCACACATTCTTGCAACTTCATGAAAGTAGTGATTTTTGCTTCACTATACCTTATAATAATTCTAAAGCCCCTGTCTGCCCCTTGCTCTCTCCTTCTACAGGGAAAGAAGAATGACTTAACTGATAGGTGATTTTGAAAGAGGAGCAGGCATTGTCTGATTTACTCCTTTTATTTTCTTTGAGATCTGGCTGCTCTGGTATTTAATGATCATTAGCATCCTCTCTGATGACGTTCTTCGGTATAGACTGTTACTACATAGCAAACTTGATATATTTAGAAATGCAATATTAAAATTGATTATTTAAGCTCTGTTGTTGTAGTGTACTGTGATTGAGAAATATACCAGTTTAATCAGAAATAATATGACTATTATGTCCAAGGTTTTTATGTTTGGAGAGCAGGCTTTAAAAAATGAGTCATTTTTTTAGTTTATTAATTTATTTTTAGAGTGGGGGGAAGGGAGGGAGAAAGAGAGGGAGAGAAACATCAATGTGTGGTCGCTTCTC
Source organism: Mormoops blainvillei (assembly GCA_004026545.1). Taxonomy (NCBI): domain Eukaryota; kingdom Metazoa; phylum Chordata; class Mammalia; order Chiroptera; family Mormoopidae; genus Mormoops; species Mormoops blainvillei. The sequence goes on along the minus strand of PVJD01005150.1, from coordinate 46,834 downwards.
AGGAATCCCCTACTGGGGGCCTGACCTGCAACTCAGGCATGTGTCCTGACTGGGGAATCAAACTGACAACCCTTTGGTTCACAGGTTGCCACTCAATCCATTGTGACACACCAGCCAGGGTATGAGTCACTTTCTCACAGCAGCTTGTATTGGGATAATTGAAACATGTGAGGATTTTTATTTGTTTTGATGGAGGAATGGGGAAGAGGAGGATTGATTTTAAGTGGTGATTTTAAGAGGATGGTGATATTAAGATATACAGTTATAGGACTCAGATTTTTATCAAGTAGTTATTTTTGATCTTGGTGTATTTAGAAATCTAATTTTAACTTTGCCACACAGGTGACAGACATTTTGTAGAGCAGAGCTTTTTAAAATATTAGAGACACAGGCACTCACAAAATAGTTTTGACCCTCATTGCCCTTAGTAGATGAGTGGCCATGTGTGGGTTAAATGGCTTGGCCTTGAAATATGGAAGCACAGGGCAACCTGGTATTTCAGGAAACTAAAGTGAAAATCAGATCTTAGTAGCCTATTGTCTGCAGAAGGATTTTCTACCTCTAATGTATATTTAGGCAGGCCCGCAGGCCAGGACTTTAGTCTGCAATGTGAACTTATTTTACAATTGCTGCAGGTTATTAGCAACGTTCAGTCTTTAAATTGTCAACGCACACCTAAGTATGTGATGCTGTGTAAGCTGTCCAAACCCCATCCTTTAAATATACGTATATATAGAGAGAGCTACTTTAAGAAGGAGGGGAATTCTTGAATTTATGTTGTTTGTCAATAGGACTTTAAGCATTTATCCCTTCTATGTTGTCTCAAGCTACCAGCACTCTTACAATTGGTATTCAAACATCACAAAACATTACTGCTACAGGTTTCTAGAGGTCACAACCATTTGGAGATTGGCCCAGGGTAATCGCCTCTACCTCTATATGTGTAAAATAGCACGTAATACCAAAATGGGAGAAAATATTGGTAAACATATTTTAAGGCTCTCCAGTGGAGTCCACTCTGTGTCCACAATTTATGCTTTGTCCACACACAAATACATCCATCTCTTCCTCAAATGATTCATTCTATTATGTCACCAATTCAAAGTCCAATATTTTATCATCTGCATCAAGACTACATGCAAATGAGGTTTGTGGGGTGTGATTCCTCTTCAGCTGAAGATATCTAAACACACACACACACAAACACACATCAAGTTCCTGCTCCCAAACGCCCTACACCCCTGTGAAAGAGAAATGAGATTAATACAGTAGATATTCCCAGACACGGAAGGAAGAAATAAGAGGCACTTGTCCATAGCTGGGCACGAGTTGTCAGAGTCCTTGATTAAGCTCCCCTTTTAAGTGCTTCTCTGAGACTCTCAGCTCCACCCTCTTTGCTCTTGGATTATTTCCTCCCTTCTCATTAAGAAACAGCCCATCTTTGCAGTTAAAGGGCTTTTTCAGTTGGTTTCCTAAAAATAGGAGAAGTAGAAGTTTTTCATTTTGATTGTAAGTAATTGCAGGTCGAAGTTGGGGCTCAGAGGCCTGTATTGGTGTGGTCTGTCTCTCTAGCCCTTTTAATTCAAAGCAGACAATTCTTTCATTTTTTCCAGGCAATTTTTACATAACAATTTATAACTCACTCCTTTACACAAAAGCTGGCACAAACAATTTATAAATCACTCTCTTACACAAAAGCTGGCACACAAATCTTCATGTTTTAAGCTTCTTTTTATTTTGGACTGTAAATCGGCTGCTGTGGGAAAACATCTTTATGGCTCTTAACATTTTTTTTTAATTATGCCAAAAGGGTCTAAAAACCCTGCCTTGAATCTTTCAAAGGCCTTAACAAAAGTGTCCTACAAACACATACTTGATATGATCTTCAACCTGAAAGGATATTTTTATTGGCAACACTGAAGCCACTTCTTATATTAAGTACAATTTCCCATACAGAGAGACTGGGAACAAAAACAAATTTTATTTTACAACCCAGCAAGATCCTCATTGAAAATACTTTCCTTAAATAAATTCTGAAATCCCAACGAACAAAAGTCCTGGACAGGATGGCTTCACACATGAATTTTATCAAACATTCAAAGAACTACCACCTATCCTCAAAATATTCCAAAAATTTGAGGGGATGGAAGACTCCCAAGCTCATTTTAAGAGGCCAGCATTATCATAATTCCAAAACCAGACCAAGGCAGTACAAAGAAAGAAAATTACAGACCAATATCCCTGATGAACATAAGTGATAAGATCTTCAAAAAAATATTATCAAACCAGATCCAGCCATACATTCAAAACATCTTTCACCATGATCAAGTGTGATTGATTCCAAAGATGCAAGGTTGGCACGATATCTGGAAATCAGTAAATGTAACACCACATAAACAAAATGAAGAATAAAAACCAAATGATCATATCAATAGATGCAGAAAAAGCATTTGATAAAATTCAGCACCTATTTATAATAAAAAAAAACCTCTCAGCAAAATTGGAGTAGAGGAGACATACCAGAACATAATAAAAGCTATATATGTCGAACCCACAGCCAAAATCACACTAAAAAATTAAAAGTGGAACTGCCTTATGACCCAGCAATTTCACTTCTGGAAATTTATCCAGAGAAACCTGAAATAGTAATTTGAAAGAATATGTGCACCCCTATGTTCACTGCAGCATTATTTAGAATAGCCAAGATTTGGAAACAGTCTAAGTGTCCACAGCAGGCGAGTGGATAAAAACTGTGGTGCATTTACATGACGAAATACTCATCAGCCATAAAAACAAGGAAATCCTACCCTTTGTGGCAGCATGGATTTACCAGGAGAGCATTATGCCAAGTGAAATAATCCAGATGGAGAAAGAAAAATGCCATATGATTTCACTCATTTGTAGAACCTAGTGAACAAAATAAACAAAACAGACTCATAGACAGAGAGCAGACCGGCAGCTGTCAGACGGGGCAGTGGTTGGGAGAGCTGGATGAAAAAGGTGAAAGGAATAAAGAAAAAGAAACTTGAAAAAATTTAAAATAAAACCTAAAATTTAAACATTTCATGTTTTTAGTACATCACTTTCTTATAATTCCTTATAATCAATAGTAAATAAAACTAATAAACACTTTCAATACTCTTCCACAATTTAAATAGACCCTTTTGCTACTTTTCAAGACTGAAGAATGGTCTCACTAATCTTCAGATTACGACTTTCTTATTGCCCTTCCAGCTTTCACCTATGACTACGTCCCAAAGTTCCATGTTCCATGATTTAGGACTTTGTTATGGAGCCATATTCCGCTTCAACTAATCTAGTTATAAGTTGCTGTAAAGTCAATCATGTTTTTAAGACAAAATAAAATTTAAACAAAAACTGTCTATCACAGATACTTAACTTAATTATCCCACCAAGTAAAGAAGTAGATTTTACTACATTGCCTAAATTGTGTGAGGCAATCTGCCATGTGATTCTAATGTTGAATATTAGGAAGTCCAAAATCTCTATTGGCAGGAAAGCTGACATTTTGTTCTCTCTCTCTTCTTGTCATTGTTCCATTACCATTTTTTTTCTCCACTCGACAGTATTTTGTAGTCAAGTTACAGTAGCAAATATAGGACTTTGTTCCCTACATTTTTTGTTGTGCCATAGTCATTAAGCACCCCCTTGCCAGTGTAGACACTCTTCTTGCTCTTAGAAAATATCTTTCTCCAGACAAGAAAAAAAAAGCATTCTAAGCATTCCCTAGCGGCTAGTAACAGAACTGCCTGGGGCCTGGCCCTGAATGGTGTCAGAACCTCTCTGGGGTTTGAGGGTCCCTCTATCGTTGTGCAGAAGTTCTTGGTGTCAGAATCTTAATAAGGTCTAGATCTCCTACCATGTGTATAGCCCATACTCTGAATCCAGTTCATCAGTGACTTCAGACTTCTGTGAGTCCGAAGAGAGGCTTCGCCTTCTGAATACACCTTTTGCAATCTGCCTGTGCATTTGTTCTGAGTCTGAAGTTGTTCTTTTAGCATCCTTGGCTCAGACGGGGTGATTTGGTGTGGAGCCAATGTTGTGGGAATAGAATCCCTAAGTGCCCTAGGGCTTCAGAAATATAGTTTCTGTCTCAGAACTGCCAAGGCACCAAAGGCATTCAGCTTCTCCCTCCCTCGCCTGAGGGACTCTGCTGAACCGAGATAAGCATGGAGCTGAATCCTGAAGTCTTGGAGCCTGTCACGTACCATCTGCGTGGCCCTGGGCAAGGACTGTGATCAGGGAGTTAGTATCGCTGATCAAACTGAAGCCAAGATCCTGCTTTATCCCTCTGTCTGGGAACCTGTGTGAAATCCTGAGTGAGCCTCACTCCACCTTTTCTCAGAGGACAAATAGCAAATCAACCCAATGTCCAGCAAGAGGCACTCTAAGCTCTGCTTTCACTAGGGGAAGAGGTGACTTAAGAAAAGACCAGAAGGTGATATAGAGGATAAGGGGCTCATAAACCAGGGAGTTTAGGGAGTGAAATGCTCATTCCCTTGTGCCAGAGGTGTTCAGTAAGATGGTTTTAAAGTAATGCAGTCAGACTTCTTCTTTTTCTTTTTCCTTCCTTCCTTCCTTCCTTCCTTCCTTCCTTCCTTCCTTCCTTCCTTCCTTCCTTCCTTCCTTCCCTCCTTCCTTCCTGCTTTTGTTTCTCTCTCTCTCTTTCTATCTATCTATCTCTATCTCTATCTCTATCTATCATCTCTATTTCTATCTCTCTTTCATTTTCTCTTTCTTTCTCTCTTTTTTAAATTGTCAAGGGAACTCTCAGAGTACATAGAGAATTAACCAAGAGGAAGAAGTCTAGTGTTGGGGACATTGGTCCAGAGACTGAAAGAGATGTAAAAAGATCAAGGGTGGCAGGACTCAGCGATGCTCTAGAGATGTGCCTGAGGCCGCCCCCAAAGCCATGTTAGAAAGAGCACCATAGGGCCTGGGGGCTGGACTTGAGTGTGAGACACGGAGTGGCTCCCAGCATCCCTTCTCTCTCTCCCCTCTGCCAGTGCCCCATTAGCTTTCTGTTCTCATGCTTTCTTCACTATTAAAGTTGACCCTGGAAACAGGAATGATCCGATGAATCCATTAACGCTAAAATAGGAATGACTGATAGAAATTCAGATATTTGTAGTTAAATAAGAACGAAGTCTTAAACTATGCAACTTTAAGTCCCAAAGACATGTTTGGGCTGCACCCGTCAGGTGTGTTGGTATCTGAGAGGGCCACAGTGGCCTGAAACTAGTGCAGATCCCAGTGTTCTTCTTTTTTTTTTAATCATTTTTTTATTTTGATTCTATTACAGTTATCCCCATTTTCCCCCCTTTTCCCTCCTGTGCCCATCCCACCTTCTGCTCCCACATTCATACAACTTCTTAGACTAATCCCTTCCCCTACTTCCCAACATTATCCTCTTCACTCCTCTCCTCTGTTCACTGTTAGTTAATTCCATGTTTCCATGCCTGTGGTTCTATTTTGTTCATTAGTTTATTGTTCACCAGTGTTCTTTTTTTCCATTGTTCAGACAAAACAGCCTGGTTTTCTACCAGGCCTGGATATGGAGACAGGTGGAAGCTTACCAGGATCCAGCTGTTTAAGTTCTTTTTCCCCCACCATTATAATCTTTGACCCTTTATTTTATTTTTATCACCCATGCCCCATCTAGCTGCCCTTGTCCTTTCTAAAATTAATTGAGAAATTAAGCATATAATTTATTAATCCTCTCAAAGCCAACTTGAGCTTAATTTTTTCAGTATGTATACTGAACACACATAACAATGACTAGAATGTAGAAGGCTTTAAATAGATGTTTATAAAGTGAAGGAATTTTCAATGCACAATAAAATGTGAAAACCCCTTAGAGACATCAACCAGAAAGAATATCTGTAACCTAGAGAAGACAATCTTTTCAACATATGCCAAAGCTTGCCCTTTGATTTTGTCTAAAACTAAAAGGTGTCATCTAAAAACAAATAAATCTCTACACAAAATAAATTATATTATCGATGATCTAGAAACCATGATATATTTATATGAATCTATGCTTATGCCACATTTCAATATGTATTCAGGGAAACCTTATAATTAAAAATTATAACTTTCTCAGAATCAGGGCAAGATATGAAATCTAGCAGAGATTCCATTGCCTATCTTTTAGCAACAGTAACTGCTAATTATCACTTCAAAACATAACAATTAGGAGTCAGAGTAGCTTGAAAATGAAAAATTGTATTTCTAGCAGAACAGCAGTAGAATTTTACCTTTCCTTCTATAGAAGGTTGGTTCAGCCTTCTATATAGTAAAAAAACTGTACTAGTATGATTTTTTCTTTTAGAAGAGCCTCTAATAACCAAAACAGGCATATATGTAAACTGAAAGAGCAACCCGATTACCTCTGATTAGTTTGACTTTGATGTGATCAAACGCATATGGGTGTAACCCTGATCGAGTCAAGTAAAACTATTTAAAGAGTGCTTACTCCTTTTCTGAGATTAGAGAAATTCTCCTTCGGACTTTGAAGAAGCAAGTACGACAAGTTCTATGGCTCCAAGAAAATAAATTGTGTCAACAACCACCTGAACTTTTAGGAGGACCCCCAACTTCAGAAAGGAACACAGCATGGAGTGTCATGTTACCAAAAAGGTGGTGTTACAGAAAACTCTGGCCTCTGTCCCTGTACAAAGACCAACAATTAGACAACTATCCACAAACAAAAACAGCTCAGGGAGAGTTCTGAAATCCAAGTAAGAAACTTCAGCAACACAGTGGAATAAAACAACTGAGAATAACCACACACAAAAAAGAGAAGAAAGGAAGTTTTGTCTCCATCATCCCATCCCTCAAGCCAGCATTGCTCAGTGTTAAGAGGAAGTCCCAAGCTGAACTCTAATACACATTACAGCCTTTTTCACAATACCCAGGCTATAGACACAACTTAAGTGTCCATAATTGGATAAGCAGATAAAGATGTGGTGGGCATACAGAATGGAATATTATTGAGTCATGAGAAAGAAAGAAATTCTGCCATTTGAGACAATATGGATCAACACTGAGGGCATTATGATTAAATGAGATAAGTCAGATAAAGAAAGGTAAATATTGCACAGTATCACTTACATGTGGAATCTAAACAAAACAGAATTCATGGAAACATAGAATAAAATGGCAGTGTTTTCTAGGGAATGGGATAAATGGGGAGATTCTAGTCAGAGTTATAAGAAGAATAATGTCTGAATATCTAATGTGCAGCATGGTGATATATTCCATCACACACTAGAAAGTTATTAAGAGAGTAGATCTTAAATGTCCTCAGTGCAAAAAAATAAATGGCAATCATATAACATGTGGTAGATATTAGCTAAGGTTTTGGTTTCAATCAATTTGCAATATGTTAAGTGTGTCAAACCAACATGTTGTACATCCTGAACTTACGCAATGTTATATGTTGATCGTATTCCAATAACAAAAGAAAATAAAAGAAATGGACCCAGCATGGCTGTTTAGATTTCAGTTTTAGAAGACCCAGAGCAGAGGACCCAGCTTAACTGTACCAGACTCCTGAAACATGGAAACAATGAGATATTAAATCTTTGTTGTCTAAACCACTGTTTGTGATACTTTGTTATGTAGCAATAGGAATCCGCTATCACCTGAAAGAGGGGAAATGGGTGAATTAGACTTTACACTGAATATTTAATGTGCATACGAATCACTTGGGAGCAACGTCATGTATGCTAAAATGAAGATTTTAATGAAGAAAATATGGTGTGGGGTATTACTTATAAGCTCTTGCCTGATGCTAATGCTGCTGGTATATAGACCGCGCTTGGAGTAGCAAGGATTTTGACTGTACGGCAAATTCCAACCATATCATTAAAACAATTCTGGGTTTGTGGCAGCCTCCATGTCTGTGATGAAATAAGTATGTGTAGTTGAATATAAGTCCTAAATAAGCTAGCAGAGCTTACGTTGTAATACATAGAAATAAGAGTTTATTACATTAAGTTTGAAAACAAAAGTGAGGAATATATTGAAGGAGAATGATTCTACCAGAAAATCTAGGCAAAGTAAAGCTACTGCAACTGAGTGTAAACCTTAATTCTTTCTAACTAATCAAACAATATTTTCATCAAAAGAGAAAAATATTTTCCTGGCTCTGAGATTTTAATCTATAAGTTTCATAGAACTAATTTTGTTCTGTGGTATAAATTAGAGTTCTGATTATTTTCATTGATTAAATTGATTAAGTTAATCATCAGATCCCATAGGCATATATTTTTTACAGGTCTAATTTAGATTAGGCAGCCCCTGAAGAATATATTCACATTCATCATGGAAACTCTAGCATTCTGTGCCTCCATCTTTTCCAATTCAACACAACTACATAGAGTAGTCTCTGCATATGAAGAATGGGGAGAACCAAGCTCGACATAGACAAGCAGTAAGCAACCTTGGTCCAGCCCCACAGTGCCCTTCTAGTACATTTCAGAAAAAGCCTGTAGACATGTGGGAAACATCTGGTTTTTCTTCAAGGCTGATGCTCCTACCTGTGTTTGTAAACTCATTTTCACCCTTTTTTCCTCTGGTATCTTATTGCATCAGTTATTTCAACTCTTGTTTACATGTTAAGCTCCACCTCTTTAAAAAGAGTTGTTTCCCAATATGTAGCAAATGCTCTCCCACTCCAAAAGAAAACAAAATCTTTCATTTGATCTTTCATCCCCTCTCCCACTTTTACCACACCTTTCCTATTCCCTTCACTGTCAGTCCCCTGGGGTAAGGATAAAGATAGAGAATATACATTCTGTTACCACTTTCTTGTTTTGCAAACACTTATTCATTTTCTCACATCACCTAAGAGTTTATACTTCCTCTTTTGATGTTTTACATATGTCCAAATGTACCCACCTACCATGGCCTCCATGGATTTCTGACTCAGCATTTTCTTCTTTTCATAAATATCTCGACCATCAGATTTTAAAATTCTTAAGAGTAAGAACAATTATTCATGTTAATATTACCCCCACCCAACATGTAGTCCAGTGCTTCCTACAAGGTCAACACATCAAATACTTTAGAAAAACTGATTTTATGAACATATTTTCTATATGTATATTATATATGTTTACCCCTGCTGAATTTTTGTAAATCGGACATGTTTTAACAATCACCTCCCAGGTAAAGAGATAAAATATTGCAAACATGCCAGAAGCTCCCTAATTCTATTTTCTAGCATAAATTTACTTCTTCATGGGTAATAACTATTCAGACATTAACAGCATAGATTATTTTCAACATGTTTTATAACATATAAACTGATAATACATTGTTTGTACTCTTGTGTATGACTTCTTTTGTTTGTGAAATTCATTCATGTTGCTTATAGTTTTAAGTCATTCATAGGTCGATATATCACAAAGTATTTAATTAACTATTGACAGACACCTAAGCATTTCCTAGTCTGGGGCAATAAAGAATAGTGCTGTTATAAAAATTTTGGTGTGTAACTTTTTATGAAAACATATATATTAATTTATGTTAGAGGTATACTTAGGAAATGAAGTGTTAAATCATAGTGTGTCTCTATATTGTTTTAATAGACAAAGCCAAATATTTTCCAAAGTAATTGCAACATAAAAGTTACAACACATATTCTTGACTTCTTAGAGTCTAATACACATTAATTTTCTCATTTCCCCAATACCATTAGAACTTTAAATCTTTAAACTCCATCTACCTATTTCTCATATTTCATGTTATTATTATCATGCATCATAGTTCTACATATATTTCAAACTTCATGTGTTAGCTTGCTATGCTGAGTATCAAATTGTCATACACTTAATGGCTTAAAACAAAATATGTCTGTTAGCTCACAGCTTCCAAGGATCATGTATTCAGACACAGTTTAGCTGAGTCACCTGCTCAGTCTCTCAAAGCTACAATCAAGGTGTCAAACAATGTGTTGCCAAATGGAGGTTCAACTGAGGAAAAACTCATTTCCAAGTTCGCACAGCTGTTGGCAAAATGTATTTTCTTGTGGCGGAAGGACTGAGGGTCCCAGCTTCTTGCTGACTGGGGAATGGAGATCACTGTTAGCTCCTAGAGGTTTCTCTAAACTCCAAAGCCTAACCACAGTTCTAGAGATTTGTTGCTGTTCTTTGTCACATGTCCTTCTTCATTGCAGATGCTAACTTCATTGAGCCAACCAAGAGTCCCTAGAGCAAGTGTACTAAGAAGGCAGAGCCTTTCTTATGTAAAATAGCATGATCTTGATGGTAATGTCCCATATCTTTGTCCTATTCTGTTGTTTATAAGTGAGTCAAAGATCTTACTCCACAGGGTGGGGCATTATATAGAGACATGAATATAGAATATGGGGATTTTTTAAGGGTCTCCTTAGGGTCTGACATATGGGAGAATTACTTTTTATTATTTATTTCATTATTGTTTATTTGTTTCTATCTCAGGTATTTTTTAACTTGTCAAAAGATTTTCTCAATATTTGTCCAAAGCTATTTTTGTTTATTCTTTATTTTAAGGGTTTTTTTTGTTTGTTTTTTGCTGTATTATAAAAGTGGCAGTTATTTTCTTTCAGCAATTTAAAGATATTATTCCAACCTTCAGGATTCCATTGTTTTGCCCAAGAAGTCAGCTTTCATTAGGATCATTATTCCTTTGAATGTAATATGTCTTTTTCATTGACCGCTTTTTAACTTTTACTGAATATATTTTATATTCTGTTCTATAGTCTCATTATTTTTATTCTTTCTGTTTCAGTTTAGGTATTTCAAATTCAATAAATATGTGTTGTGCTTTTTCCAATCTGCTGTTAATCCTATTTATTATTTCAAATGTTGTATATTTTATATCTATAATACATGATCCAGTTGATTTTATTTAAATTATTTGCTGAAAATAGCCATTATTTTGTCTGCTTTCAAATTTTCCTTCTTTATTTTCTTAAACATATTGATAACTATTATTTGAATATAGTTATATGCTAACTTCCACATCTGGGTAAAATGGGGGTCTATTTATACTGCTTTCTTTTCTATTGATTGTAGATCATATCTGTTACCTTTTCTCAAACCTAGCAATTTTGAATTGTATTCCCTCAATGTGAAAGAAAAAAATTGTGCAGGCTCCAGATGATTGTTTCTTCTTTCAGAGAAAGTTTCCTTTCCTCTTTTAGTCATATACGTTGAGAGACTGCTTAACTAATCCTATCAGAAGCTAATCTGGATCGAGACTGTGTAATTTTAGTAAGATTAAGTCTACCTGTAGTTTTTTACCCTTTGGTTTTTGCTTGGGCTCTGGAGCCAGACTGACTGGGTCATGATCTCTTCTCTACCTTTTCATAGATATATGATTACAGGGAAATACAGTCATTGAACTTTCTATAACTCAGTGTCTTCACCTGGATAACAGGAATAATAGTATCTATAACACATTTTGCTCTGTGCATTCCAAAACTCAATTAAAGAACTTGGAAAAGACTTAGAACAGTGTCTGGCACACAGTAATTATATTAAAAATATATATATTTTTTAAATTTTTATTTACACAGTTTTTTACATGAACTAATTTATAGATATTTACTCATAGTTGTTAGCAAAATAAACTTTGACTTTCTAACCCTTAAAGTTATAGAGAAATATAAGTACTGATTAAAGTTAAAAAAATTAATGAAACATTATTTTATAAGATATTACCAAGTCCTGCAATTACAGTCACTTTTTTGTTGCTCAGTCTCCCATTATATCTAAAAAAGGAAACTTTTATTTTTTTGGAGTAGGGGAGATGTGTCAAATGTCTATCAGGAAAAAATACTTATTTAATATTTCTCAGTATCTCGTAGAAATACAAGTAGGCAAAAATTCAAGTAGAAATCACTAAGTGGAGCCACCTAGAAAACTTTGAAAGGACCACAATATAGGTACGCACAATATGTATTGTGTTTGGCTCTTCCTTTTTTTTTCCTTATGGAAGCCAACATAATGACTGGGTATGAGCTTGCATCCATAAATTGAAAATCATGAGAACAAAACCCTTGTTCTAAGGATGTCTTGGTTAAGCTATAGAAAGTGCCTAAGCATTTGTTGACAGTTATAGAATTTCTGTGGTAGCTCTGACTATTTACTCTTACATATTGCTTGTGAGAAAAATAAAATTAATTGAGTCAGTTATAGTAAAGCTAGTTTTCCATTGTATTCCAACAAGAAATTGGAGGAAAGAAGTTAGCCAAAGTTTGAAATCCATTAGAAGTCGAGAATGCTGAATACAAAAATGAAACCTACTTTAAAAAGTTACAAATGACAAATGTTGCCTATTGAATTCTTTTTTTCTTCCCTTGTCTTTTACAAGCTCCACTATTTCTATAAATAATTCTTCAAATATTAATAGATCTTGTATTTGTTATAATTGGTCACATGTTTGTCCACACTCCTAGTTATTATTTTATTCAAATATCCCAAAATATAAAGAAAGTTTGATTATTGACCCAGATGACAATTAAAATGGTATTTATGTTTTAAGTAATAATTATCTTAATTATTTTTGTTTCCTTAAGCTTACTTAAAATACCTTTTTATGAGTTGTAAGCACTGATTCTTGAGAATAAGAAAATTAATAATTTAATAAACATAAATGATATTAAGTTATTGTTGTATGAACACACATGTTCTTGTTCTAGTATATCAGGATTTTTCATAATGCTACCTAGCTGTGAATTTATGGACCTTAAAGCATGCCTTCATTTCCTTCGCATCAGTTGTCTGAATTAAAGTATACTGTAGAAATACTTTATTTTTCTTCATTGATGCACTCTATAACCTCCCCCCCAAAAATAATTGCTTTCCTCTTCACCTTCTCCACTTTTCATTGAACAAATTACATTATTCCATCTTTAGTTATATTAAATTTCTCTGGCAATTTTTTCTGTATTCTCATCTATTAGCTTTATTCACATGAGTTTGATATCTATTTTTTCCAGATAAGCAAATGACGAGATCAACTATATTGAATAAAGATAAGATCTTTGGAAAAAAACTATATTTCTAACATAAAGTTTTGTTCTGATATAATCATTTCACAGTTGAATCACTTGACTTGCCAAAGCTCACTATTACAAAATTTTCATTTTAACACAAAAGTAAAAATGTAACACATTTGTTATTAACAAGATTCATAGCATTTTTGAAATTATTGAATAAATGGTAACCATACTCTGGAAAGCCGAACATCATATTATAGACTCAGCTTGAATCAAACATAAGATGTACCATACTGGTAATAAGAGGAAAGTCAATGAATGTATTTTTAAACCACAGAAGATTTTAAATTCCAGAGACTATTTATTTATTTCACTTTTAAATAGAGCTAATTTCCCATACAGATATTTCTATTCTACTCATAATGGAAGCCTGGACATTGGGAGATCAATGTTCATCATAACATTTTTTATTTACACAATTTTACCTAATTGAGGCAATATTACAATAGCTATACTTAAATTATAAAACATGCCGCTTTTGCTATTAGTGTCATAACTTGGTGTATTAAAGCACACATTAACTATATATTTATGGGATTAAATTGATTTATCTTTGGCCTTTTGAAGGTGGCTAATACATCACAATTGAAATATACATTGCATTTTTTAGAATTCCAACTGTTTTTCAGCTAAATTAATCTATACTTCTCTTCTTTAGCTAGTTATTTGAGAGAAATATCTTTATTTTGCAATAACATAAACAAAGGAGTTGTAAAGTTAAACATGTAGTCAAAATCTGCCTAAGAATATTTGGATATGAACTAATTGTTAATGTTTTAAAAAGTAAAATTTTGCAAATGGTTATAAAACATTATGCATGTTTAAAATAAGTGAGTAAACTGATCAGTAAACAGTTTTAAGGTGCAGAAATATCCAGCCAAATAATTTGATAGCAAGTATGTAATCTTATCCATAATACAAACCACTTTGACTGTGTATGGTTATTCCTCAATCATCTATAAGTATGTGAGGTGTTCAGCTCTTTCACTAATGCGAGACACATTTAAATCTATAGTATACAAATTATTGCTAATTATTATATAGAATGGGCTGCTGACAGTGATCAACAGATTCTGAGACTCTGAGATTTGCCTACAGAATAGTTTTGGGAAAGTGCCTCAAGAATACCTTTGAGTGAAGCAAGACTGGGCAGAAAGAGAAGATAAACTTATAATACAGTCTTAGTAAAGATGTTGGTCAATCCCAAAGAGACCTCTGAAGCTGGGCTGATCTTCAGGGGCTAATCTGAGAATTACTTTTCTCTTAATGGCTCGCATCTTTATCCTGAAGAGGACTTTGGAATATCACACTATAGCATCCACTACAGTTGTGAACAGATTTAACTAAAATGTGAATTTCTGAGGAACATTTGAAATTTAATTTTGTTAACCTTAAGTAAATACTATATTTCCTCAAGTGTGATTTTTGGTAATGTTTATGAAATTAGGATATACCTTATAATAAATGAGTGCCTTCAGTTTCTTTTTCTGAAAAGTTTTGAAACCAATATTATACTTTATAAAAAGTCCCACTATTAAAGGCAGAAAACAGAGTATGTATCAAATGGTGAAATTTAAGATAATTCACCATACCCTCATAGGGATATACCTGGCTTTAAGAATCCCTTTCTGATGCCTTCAAAGCAGATTAAGTATGTGACTAACATACTACCTGTGTTTCCATGGAGAGATCTTTTGTTAGGGTCTTGCTTTGTGGTCTTTGCAAATCCCAGATAATTGAAGTTTTGTTATGTTGAATCGAGTGCTATCAGACTGACCTGGGATAACTGTTCACTTTTATGTTTGAATATATATCTTGTAGACAATTATCATCCATGAGCCTTGCCGTAGCCTTCTATATATACATTTATATTCTCATTGCAGAATTTTTAAGTCATTTTGCTTCACACTGATTACCAAACATAATTCAGTGCTATGGAATTCCCCAGGGTAGAATATCACGGCTTTGAGGGGTCATTCCTTTAATTGAGAGAAACGCCTTAAAATAGAGGTAGCAGTGTTAGTAATTTTCAACAAGATTCATGAGAGAATTTCTATTAAATCACATTGGCTGACCACTGAAGATTCCTTAAAGCCATGGCCTGAGTAAGTACACTTACAAAATGTTTATAAAAGAAAGCATTTTAGTGAAAGCTACAAAATAGTTTCCATATGGAATCAGATTAAAATCTTATTAAGATTAGATTAAAATCTGATTTCACATCTGAAATCAGAATGTTTTCTTAAATCTAATTTTCTCACATTTTATACAACCTATTTCTAGGACCATACATTGTTTTTCCTTCACAAACCTACCTCTAGAGAACAAGAACTCTACAATCTCTACATTCCGCTCCCCCCCCAACCCTTGAACTGAACGCTCTTAGATACTGCCATAAGGAATGGCAATAATGAGTAGACTCCAGTGAAAGGTTGACTCCATTTCCATAATCTGTAAATAGACAATCTTTACTTTTCTTCACAGAAAGCAATGGCTAAGTTTATTACCCCAAATATTAACAGCATAATATGTCACACTCTCAAGTTCTAGTTTTAAGTAATCATACATTTTAAATACTGGTACCAAAACCAAACACCATGATAATACATTAAACATATATTTCTAAGTATTTATGTATCTTTCATTATAAATCAAATGTGTTTTAGGGCTTTGCCTGTGTTAAAAACAAACAATTGTGATCTCATATGGTTGATCTGATTCATCTCACTATGTTGAATTCTATGCACAATAAATGAGTCAAAGCAAGACAAAAATAGTTGATTTAAGGCGACTGAGTAAAGATTTGTCTATACCTTTGCATGGGTTCCCATTAGAGGAAACTTTCTATCCCAGGGCTCACATCTGAATGTTAGCATCTATTATGTCACAGTGAGTTCAGTTGATCTGAGCATCATACTAGTCCATTGGTTCACCACATAATCTCAACTGCTGAATACACATAAGCAACATATTGAACTTTGAGACTCACAGATATTCCAAGAGGAGTAATTTCTGATGAGGGGGAAATATAAATTTTTTAAAATTATGAAATATTCATGGGTTTTGCACATATCATTCTAATAAGAATGCAAATATTGTGAATGCTTTCTGCTCATACAGTACTGACATTTACCAAATAGAATTCTGTTATTTGACCTCCTTCTGTAAACATTGACATTGCACTCACATTTATAATAGATTTCTGTCTGTTTTACCACAGTCAAATGTTTCCACTGGGAATGTTATTAGTTATTATGGCTGAAAATGCACCTGCACCAGCTGTGCGGCTAAGCATAAAGAAGGCACCAGCCCAAATCCCGGAGTCTCTTAACAGACCTTTGCTGCATTACTGCCATGGATTCAACATCCATCCTGAAACAGCAGGGAAGAAAACTTCTTCCAGTGCTTCATTTACATAGAAAAAAGTATCTGACTTCTATGTTTGCTTTCCCTCTTAACGCTATCTACTGTCTTCTTCCTTGCATTTATCCATCAGCTGTAGACAATCTCATGTTGCATTAGTAAAAACTATTGGAAAAAGAGGATGAAGTCAACTGAGTCATAGGAATATAGAAATGTTTTTAAAAAAGATAAATATAAGCAAGTTTATTTAAAAACACAAAAGAAAAAAGAGAATGGGGAAAGCAAGAACTTAGTCCAATTTTTTAAACTAGTGAATTGTTAACACAAATTGAATTACTAAAATGCTCTCTGAGATCAGAAGTTATATTCCAAGTTAATTTCCTATTTGGGGTAAACTATTTTAGTCATTATATTTTTTGAGGACTTTGGAGCTGAGGACAGAAGTCAGGTCATTTTAGAGTAAAATGCTAAGGACAGTCTATTCAGCAGCTCAAACTGGAGCAAGAAAACACTAACCCAAAATAAGAACTAAAACACATCTTTCATAAATATTGTCTCTAAATCAATAAGGATATTTACAGACAACGAAATTTTTTATTATACTCTCAAATGGTCTGACTATTTTTAAATAAAATAATTACCAGGGAGTTATTTTCAGTCTTATACATCTAGTCAATTTTATTGTTTTTATTTATTTTGGACTTAGTTGCTTTGAAGATATTTCTCAATCTCATATAAGAGGTCCAATCGACTTTGTTGACACCTCTGTGAGTTAGGTTGAAATGAGTACTCTAAGTCTCTGATAGTCACTGAATAATTTTTTATTGTTATTTCTGCTCAAAAAAGTACAAATTTTCTCATTTGGTTTTCTTTATGTTGCCTCCAAACAATATTTTATAACTACTTGAAAATTAGTGGCAATAAATATGTAGAGTTAGTTTTTGGTCAAAATCTTAATTAGTTAATATTTTATTCAAGAGTCTTTTATGAAGCTAATAAGCTTTACAACATTACAATAAGGTTCATGTTTATCTCTAGAGAAATAATTCCTGCTCTTAAGACATTTCAAATATAATATAATGAAAAATGAGCTAAACTATAATACCAAGTCTTCTAGTACTTGATATATGTAGGTGACCTTTTTGTTTGTCAGTTGAAGATCTGTGATTACAGAGTAAAATTTCATTAGAGAAAAAGCATGTGCAAAGGCCCAGGTATAATTTGTAACTATAAAAGGATTAGAATAATGACTAAATAATAAAAATATGTTTTATTTTCATCATGACAACAGGGCTCAACATTGCATGTAATAAACCCCATACCCAGAATGCTAAAGAGTTTTGCAATATATATGAAACTATAAATGGCATGATTGGTGATTATTCTAAATGAAAATAATGTGTGTAAGTGTGTGTGTGTGCACATGAATATCTGTGTTTTAGCCAATGGTGTTTTAAAAGAAGTGCAAATAAACAAAACCCTGCTACTTAAGAGTTTCCTAAAACTGTTTCAAAAGCCCTTTTGCCATCACAAAAACAAAATAAAAAACACCTGATTCTTTTCTCCTGCATACATTTTCAGCAGTAGAAACTTCCAAGCCCCCAAGTGTTTTAGCTACAATTAGTCAATACCTTTATTTGAGAGAATAATTATGTTACCTTAAAAAGAACATCTGCTCTAAAGTCAGGCAGGGATGGGTCACATTATGACCAGGCTATAATTAATTGTGTGCTCCAGTCAATTTTAATTACAGCTGTTAGCTTTAAGTTTTTCATCTCAAAGGAGAATGATATTACCATACATAGTCTTAAGAATTAAAAATAACGTTGTAAAGTGTTTTTCAAATATAAGAATGGGCAAACTCATTATCATGATGCTTTTTTGCTTTCATGTCACCTCAATAAAATAATTTTGAATGAGTATGCTGGACAACCTAATATAATTTGTGTAGGGAGTATACCCCACTTGAATTGGCCTTATGCTTTCTCCTTCACGCTAATTTAAAAAGTAATTGAATAAGAAAATGCCATAAAATGTAATTAAATCATGAAACTGCCATATTATTACTTAATAAATAGATATTCATTTGAGATAAAAACAAAAGTAAAAGCAAGATAAAAAATAGAATATTCCCTTGACTCAGCAAATGCAAAACCTAAGCAAATTTTGATCAAACATGAAAAAACTTAGAATGAAAGAGAAAAATAGTTAAACTCTTTATCAATTAATTTACTTATTAAATATGAAGTCAATTTCAAAGCAATTCTCTAGATTAAATTTTTGTAAGAGAAAATGTGAAGGATGAGAAAGAAATTATTATTACTATAGCTTTGACTGAAGTAAAACTTCATATATTCTTGATAAACAACAAGAATTAAGTGTATGGATATAATTCAGCATAATATAGTTGCAATTAAAATTCTGCCAACAATTTATGGTCTTGGGAAAAGCAACCGATCATTGAGTAGGAACTAAATTATTCTTAGATCACTTTATATGTGGCACAGCGGTTGCCTCACTCACTTTATTAATCGATGTATTCCCAAGTCAAAGTGCCATTTTTATTATCTAGAAACCACTGTGGATAATAAGTAGTTACATGCTGTTCATCACAGCAGAGGCAAAAAAATTAGTAGAAAATAATGATATGAAGTCTAGGTGACCAAGCTTGATAAATATCCTATATGCTATATTTACTTATCTTAAAAATAAGTATTATATTTACTAAATAATTAATGCAATCATCAACAGAATTGGATGCCTGAATCAGAAGAAATTTCAAACAGCTCAAAATTTTAACCTGATTAAGTCAAAACCTTGTACCAATGTTCCTTTTTTCCCTCATAATGGTTAGCATTTTCAAAAAAGCTATACCAGATATTACAAGAAAGGTTGTTCTTGAAGACAAAGCAAATATTTCCAGCAATTAGTGGAATGTCCCATTTTGTAAATTCAAGAATATTGTAGCTCCAACTATTGTTTTAGTAATTAGTTCTATGACTGCATATTCTTTCAGAAGAATTTTCATTGCAATTACAATGAAATTATTAATACACTTATTTTGAACAGAAAATTAATAGCTATCTAAATAGAAATACAATATACTTTTGTTGTAGCATTTATATTCCAATTAGTTTATTATTAAAAATATAATTTGCCATTATAGAGACAAAAATAAGAACAACAAGATGATAGCTGGCTTCTTTGGAATATTTATTCTGTGACAAATTGTACAAAGCATTATAAAAATTTTTAATTTTACTTAATGTTCACAATAACCTTAAAGCAGGTATAATTATTATACTATATCATAAATGAGAGAAGTGAAAGGTGGAGAAATAATCTACTTTAGGTCACAGCTATTCTGTGATGGAGTCAAGATGCAAACTCGCATCAGTATTGAATAAAGTACATGGGATTTAGTTCAGGAGGAAAGAACAATATAGAAAGTTTTCAGGGTTATAAACCTTGATTTTCCATTAATTAAAATGATATGTTTTACAATAAAACTGGAGCTACACCATATATCAAAATCAACTTACCTAGTTTAGAGCAGGAGATGAAGTGAACTTAAATCTGAAGAACGTCCAAAACATTGATGAATCTACCATTAACACTACATAACTTAAGGGAGCATCATTTTGAAATATTCTATACTCTATTATCTCATTAACGAAATGAGGTTTTTTGACTAGTTGAAATCCAAGGTTTTAGATCTAACATCCTGTGTCTTATTACTTACTCAGAATTATCAAAGAAAAAGCCACCAATATAATCATGAAACAAGGACTGGGTGAGGTGATCCTTGTAACCTTGTAATGAGTAGCGATTGAAGAATTTCCTCTTAACAATAGCCTAGTTATTAATACCTATCAATAACATAATGTTATTAAGAAATTTCTCTATTTAGAGAAAGGAGATGACAATTGTAAATTGTCAACACTTGATTTTGAATTCCTCTCCCTCACACTTGAGGGTGAGGGAAAGAAATTGCTCAGCCTGGAACAAATGAAATGGTGAACTTTGACAGAGGGTGAAGGGTAAGTTTGAAAGGACAATCTTGAATTTTGTTTTGGACATGAATAGCTTGATGAAATGTCTTGGATGCTAGATTAGTCACTTGGGTTGAATTATTCAATAAATAAAAGTAATGAATAAGAATATCTTTAAGACCTTAAAACATATTGCCAAAATACCCTTTAAAGAGTTTGTACAATTTATTATGCCCACTGATGCTATATGCTATTTTTTCACAATGTTGCCAAGTGCTAGTATTTAATATCTGCAAACATATTAGCCAATTTTACAAGCCAAAACAAGGTGACACCTGTCAGGGAAGAAGCAAAATAGAAGGTGGCTTTAGAGAGCTTAATCTGTGATGTACATTTTATCTCAAGACATCATCAGTGGCTATAAAAGGGAAAAAAATAGTTAATAAAAATTACAAATCATTAGAAAATAAATACTGTTTGAGTTGCTTCAATTTTCAATTTGGTAAATTTGAGGTAATTGTGAAATCAAAATGACCCATCAAAACAAATATTGGTGACCTGATATATTAGTCATCAAGTATTGCATCACAAATTACCGAAAGCATAGAGGCATAAAACAACATGCATTTGTTATCACATGATATCCATAAGGAGGACTCTGAAGTACGGTTATGTTATGGCAGCAGCTGGGAATGAGCCGCCAGAGGGGAAGTACAGGCAGGGCCCTCACCATTGCAACCTAACAAAGAGCTTAATGCAGGAGGCTAAAAGCCAAGGAAGACACGTCTCTCCTGCTGACCCAGTAATGTTAAGCCTGGTGGGATAAGCCTGCCAGGCATTCCGAACAACACAAGTAAATTACCATAGTGCAGCAGGGGAGCCCTTGGAAGTCTGTGTGTATCATCTCCACTAGCTGGGAAAAGGAAAACCTTGGGACTGTATGTTCCTTTCAAGGCCTGGAAGGGGGCAGGGGGAAGGGGAGCGGTCTACAGTGCCCAAAGGAAGCCCATAAAACAGCTTCGGTGAACTGCCTGCCTCCTGTCATGTATGCAAAATGAACAAATAGAGTCTGGAATGAGTAAGGATTCGGCCTAACAGACCCCACACATACTTATGTTTGGATAGTCACATCTCCCATGTGGGGAGGATGGCACTACATTTACCTGTAAATCGTAATGTAACGTCTTCATGCTCACCCTATCAACTATATCAGTCCTCAGGACAAAGGGCATGCTCTCTTGGTACCACATGGGAGCCCCCTGGCCAGATGGCCTCTGGCCACCGGTACCCTGGCTATCCCTTTTTAGCCACCCAGCTTCTGGTCACCCAGGTGCTGGTCACCCAGCCTCTGACCATGCTGCTTTGGCCACCCTTTCTCTAGCCACCCTTGCTTTTGCTCTCCCATTAGAACTTAGCACTAATAAACTTTGCTTACATGCTAATAGGTTTACTGATCTGTAATGCTTCACTTAGTCTGCAAGAAGAACCAGGGTTTCTCAGGTAACAGTTTGACCGGACTAGGCTCAGAGTTTTACAAGATTGCAAGAAGGGGGTTGGTGGGCTGAGTTCTTTCCTGGAGCTCAGTATTCTTTGTCGAGCTCACACAATTGGTAGAATTCAATGTTTTATAGGCACAAGACTGAGGTTCCCCCTTTTTTATTGTATTGCTGTCAATTAGGGCTGCATTCAGCTACCATCAGTTGTTTGCAATGTGGCCCTTAGGAGAATTAACTCTAGTCTGATAAAATTGAGTCTTACAATGTAACCTAAACCTAACCTAACTTAACCACCTTCCCGTACTCTATTGATTAGAAGCCATGTACACATTTTTCCCACACTAAAGGAGAGGGGGTTATGCAAGGGCACCATTCATGATCACCCTAGGGTATATCCATCACAACTGGCCTTCAGGTTACCAAAATGTATTGTTCTTGCAGTGAAAATAGAATCTGTCTATGTTTTTGTTATCATATGTGTGGCTACAAGTATCAAAATTCCTTTCTAAAAATAAATACAAATTAGGGTGTTATTATCTCACAATGTAAGAAGGATAAGATAATGGTAGGGAAATTCTAATATCGAGGCTGCAAGTTTATGAAGCAGCTAATGATGGTGGGGGTCATCTCTGCCCTTTGCCATCCACAGGCTGCCTGCTGTCTGTCTCCTCATGGTCACGCACTGTGCTCACTAGATTCCAGGTTTCATGTATAGATATCAGGCAATGAAGAGACATAATGTCTTTCATTTACTTTTAATAAGGAGGAAAATTTCTCAGATTTCTCAGATCTGCTGGCTAGGGTTAGATTACATAACTAGCTCTAGCACCAAGGGTGACTGGGAAAGCATGTGTCATTTTCAGATTCTATAGTTTTGGAAAGAAATCTTTCATCAAAGATGGAACAGGAGAGTATGGCTGTGGGGTGTAGCAACAGAAACCTCTTTTGTGTTATAAAAAATGTTTTTAACAAAAAAAACCACCTTTTATTTAAAACCTACATACAGATATATTTAGTATATCCAAAACTTGTAGAACAAACTACAATACACTCTGCCTATAAGACTCAAATTTTCATCTTATCAATAAGAAGCATCTGTTTTATTTCAGTTTTAACTTTGACTCTTGCAGAGAAATATGTTTCTAATCTTTTACATAATGGCTCCTCTGAAAGAAAGGAAATACCAGTGAGATAATTCCCACCCTTCTCATCCCCGAACTCACTAGAAACAAACTGCTGTCCTCAAGACTTCAAAGAGCCTCACAATTAGAACCCCCGATAAACAACTATGTTTTAGATCTCCTTTCAATATATTCCATACAATGTGTCCGTTTCAGTTTCTCTTCTATGGACGGCTTTGCATGCAAGATGACACAGCATGTGCTTGTTTTAAATGATGCTTTGGCTCAAATCAAACGGAACTCCCTCCTATTATTCCTACTTAAAAGAAAAACGTCATTTGAAATCCCAAGATAAGGTAACAAATTGGCCACGTTTCAGCAATGTCTATGGTTTTGTATGACATTGGACACATTTTAAATCCTCAAACAAAATTGACTTGACTATCTTCCTGCATCATGAACATTTCTTCAAAAGACTTGCAGGCACTAATATATTTAGGATCCAATTATAGGTTTTCTATAAAGAAATCATTTCCCTAAGTAACTAATAAAGTTTCGTGTCTTCATTCATCTGCTGTTGTTGATAGATGGCAAATACAAGTATGTCAAAGGATTTTTGTTCTGGCAATTGAGTGTTTCTGAAATCCTGTTTATTCTTTTGTAATATGAATTGCAAACTACTATTGCTTGTTTTCATTGATCAAAAAGAAATTGTTTTCTGTGTGTGACAAAAAAAAAATTGAAAACAGGATTTAGATAATTAAATAATTAAAATAACACATAATTAAAAATAATAGCAGTTGGTAAACAGGACAAATATTACCCAAAGCTAACTGATGTTTTATCTTAGATGGCATGTAGAGGAAACACATTTTTATTCCTTAAAAAAATGTTTTTAAATCACTTACTAGTTATTCCAGACCTTCACAAAGTGATACACTTTTTCTTTCTTTTTCTTTTTTTTTTTTGAGGGGGAAAGATTGAAGTTGTTGTTATTTTAATGTAACATGAGTTGGGATGTGTCCAAAATACAACTCTCGTTATGGAAAAAAATTATTGCTGAATTTCAAATGAATTTACTTGATGTCCGTATTTATACTCGATGTCCCTATTTAGTTAGATGATAGCCTGAAAATACCATTAAATGTAAAATGGGATTTATATAACAAAACAATTTCTTATAAACACTTTATTTTTGGATTTGTAAATCATATCATGGCTTCAATGTTTAGAATAATTTCAATATCTTTCATTCCACTGTTTGGATCATTCCAGCTAAAGTTTTTTTCTCATTTACCTTCAAGAACCAATAGTACTTTAGCTATGCTCCTCTACTGATACTGCTTTCTTTTTCCCTTTGATTCTTGATACTGCTTTCCACATTGTATTATATTTACATTTATCTCTTATCTGTCCATAAGCAACTTGAAGATAAGGTATAAGCTTCTCTATCACCTAAAGCTTTTATCAAATCACTGATGTTAAATATTATTTAATGACTAAATGGATGATTAAATATGTTGAATAACTAATAAGTACTTCTTCTACATCTGATGCTTTCTTAATACTAAAGAAAATGTATAGTTATAATAATGGATTTTAACTATTAGGATAATTATTGAATATATCTTCTGTTAATACCCATGCTTCTTGAAAATCTCTCTACATAAAGTAAATATGTTAAGATTTACAAAATAGATATACATGGTTAATAGTTATGTTATTATACTACTCCTTCAGGTGATATTAGAAATGTGAGTTTCTGAGAAGAATGTGGGTCAAGATGAAAGGAACGATACCATTTTAACTAAAAGCAGAAGGATATTACATATAAGAAACTCTTACGTTAACAAAATAAGAGCATTTAGGTAGCTTTTTGTCTTCATTGTATAGGTGATAAAACCTGCCCAAGTTAACAAAGCCAATAAGCAATAGAAGAGTAATCGAAAGCCAAGAATGTTGATATTAGATGTCATATGCTAGACCACAACTTGGTATGGAAAATTTGGAGAAAAATAACCGAACCTTGGGTGGGAGAAGGAAATTTAGAGCTGAAATGAAATGCCCGGATATAATTTCTCAAATTTAAGGACTGTAGCACATCCAGATCTGGGGCGTCAACTGAGATCCCAAGGGGACTTAAAAGCATAGAGAAGGCTTAATTAGAACATCTGCTTCATCTTCTGCTTAAAATAAGAGAAAGTAAGGGTTGACTTCTTCAGGATTGTATTATATAAAGGACACGTAGGTAATGACCTGTCTTTCTCTTTCAAGTTCTGAAATGGACATAAAAATATTTTGATCAAAATGTCAGCTGTACTATTATAAGTAGCTGGGTAGAGGTCATGACTTTTGATCTGTGAACAAAGTGCTTGGTAATACTGCTACTGAAATAGAGAGTCTTACTGCCATCCTCTTTCCTGCCTCATTTTACACCATACTAGCTCTAGCAAAGATGGCCCTGCCCCTGCATATTCCGAGACTTCCAGGTTTTTGACTTATGCAAGAAAGAATTCAAGAACCAGTCCAAGTGAGAATGAAAGCAAGTTTTGTTCAGGTAGAGGAAAAGAAAGAGGCCAGGACATGAGATAAGATCAGAAGTTGAGAAAGAGGCCTGGAGATAAGATCAGGGGTTGAGCTGCCCACTGCCCCCTGGTTGCAAGTCTCACCGGGTACTTTTGTGAAAGAAGTGAAAGTACACATCTGAGTGGACACCAGAGAAGCCACGAGTGAGCTCTGTATGTGGTCAGTCAGTTCTTGTGATTTTATGTGTTTTGAAGGGTGGGCTGTTTTCGAACTTTGTGACACGAATTCTGACGCTGCCTACTAGTTGGGAATTCGTTCTCCTTCACTGGCTCTTCTATTTGTGGTGTCAGTTTTCATTATAATAATGGTATAATGAGTTTTGGGGTCAGCATCTGGTCATTCTTTCCTCCATCTTGGAATGACCTAGTTTTAACCAGTCCTTTTGTCGTTGACTTCTGCAATCAGCAAGTGAGTTTCCTACTATATGCTGTTTTCCTTTGATTGCGTGTAGAGGTGGAGAGTCTGGTGAGATGACCTAACAGATTATTCGTCTGTGATGTTGGAGTCTATTTTTTTATTCCACTTGTTGGGAGCTTGCCCTAACTTCTTTCTACCCTGCCTCACCTGTACGGGCTCAGTAAGACACCATGGGTCCCACATTCAGTTTCTCAGCCAATCACTTAAGCTTATCTCAGAGCAAAAAGCAAACCAAGCTTCACTGTCTCCATAGGAAGGAAGATTAAAAAAGAGTGGCAGAAACAGAACTGTGTCAGCCTGCTCAAGCCCTTCTTAATTCAACCCAAGAAGCAAGTCATTCACCCAGCAAACAATTAGTTCATCCTTGAGGAAGAGTGAGTAACAGAGAAAAGGTGGGTGATATCCTTAATGGTAACATGAAGTCAGGGACATAGAGGGTTTTCCTTAAAGGATTAACCTTTGGAAAAGGAACTGGCTGGGGGTGGCTGGGTTACCAACAGTCTAGAGTGGTCTAACAGGAATCTGAATAACATAATCCCAGTTATTCAATAGATCAAAGTAAGAGTGAATGAGGTCAGAAGGCTAACCATAATAGTTAAATTAGAAATAGGATGAGTTAGACTTAGATACAAAGGAAACTCTAAAGGAAATGACTTTCAAAAAGAGATACTATAAAATATAACATTTGATAAAACTATAAAGAATTCTAATGGAAAAAAATAGAGTAAATTCTGTATAGGTTTTCCTTGCCTTACCTAGCGTATTTAATCATTTAAGCTTTGTCATCCAATAGGTCTCATTGTGATATCAAGAGATTGCATAGAGACTTCCTAGTGATTTTCCTAGTGACCCTAGATGAGTTTTATTTTTATTTACAAAAGTAATGAAAATCATTGTAAAGATAATTAGAATAACCGGAGAAAAAAGTTAACTCTTTGAGTGTTCATCCTATACAAAGTTCTTCTAAGCGATTTGCATAGAATAACTAATCTAATCATCAGAATAAGAAAAGCAAATACTATTACTATTACCATTTTTAATGGAGAAAATGAACCACTGAGATTCACATATCTTGTAATTTGGGAATCCAGGATTGTGAGGTCAGGGTGTCCAGTTCTTAACATCTAATTAAAACTCTCAAAATCTAACACCATCATGAACTCCGCCACCTAGATATAACAATCTTTAAAAGTTTGTTGTGCCCTGGCTGGTGTGGCTCAGTAGACTGAGTACCAGTCCGCAAACTGAAAGGTCACCAGTTCTATACACGCTCACAGCACATGCCTGGGTTGCAGGCCAGGTTCCCCAGTGGGGGCGTGTGAAAGACAATAGATTGATGTATCTCTTACACTTCGATGTTTCTCTTCCTCCCTTCTCTTCCCTCTAAAAATAAATAAATAAAATCTTATTAAAGAGAATTGAAAGGGACATCCTTAAAAACAAAAGAGTTTGTTGTGATTTCTTACAGAATTTTTTCCAATATAAGCACATACATACACATATGTGCATTTTTAATAAAAATCAATTATACTATAATATTGTTTTATAATCTTTTTCAGATTTAAAATATATCATAACTATTCTTCTATGTCATTATAGATTTGATGATTTTAAGAATAAATTTTAATTTATCTTACTTTTTTGACCAAATTTTATTATTGGACATGTAATTTGGTTTTCAATTTTTACACTCATACAAAATATAAAAATTAAATACTTATACATGCATTATTTTAGAACTATACAATCATTTATTTAAAGCAAAGTTTTAGTTTATACATATATTTATGATTTTGATATATTTAATGACAATTTACCAAAGGAACAATTTTTAGAATTTATAAGAAGAAGACAATAAGATTGCCTGTTTCTCCATACTTACTTCATCACAGATATATTAGAATTTTTAAATAACAAATACCTTGTTTTAATTGGCACTTCTTTTACTTATAACACAATTTCAATATTATATTTTGATTGGTTCTGTTTTTTTCCAGTGAAATGTTTAATAAAACATTTATCTTTCCTACCATGTGTTATGTATGTGGTTCTGTATTAATATTTAAGAGTAATTTATATAGTATGAATATTTTAATGGTGTAATAAATATATCAATTAATATTCCCAATTCATTAATGGCATTTCAAAATTATTTATTTAAAGTTTTGTTATTTCAACAATTAAAAATGATTGCAGAAAAAGATAGTCTTAATTTCATTGCAGTGTCTATGACACTTTAGGATAAAGACTGCAGGGCTGCTTTTCACAAAATGCCATTCATATAATATTCAAGAAAAGAGACACCAATCACTTAATCTCCTAATTAAAAATTTTCTGAAGTTGAACAAAATTGTAACCCTTCTTAGAAAGGGCTTTCCTAATCTATAAAATTATTCAATTATCTACCAATACTTTTTGTTATTTTATGGTTTATTTTTTCACAATTGAATTTTTTTAAAGACTTTATTTATTTTTTGAAAGAGGGGAAAGGAGGGAGAGAGAGATAGAGAGAAACATCAATGTGTGGTTGCCTCTCGAGACCACCCTACTGGGGACCTGGCCCTTAACCCAGGCATGTGCCCTGATTGGGAATTCAACAGGTGACCCTTTGGTTTGTAGGCCGGCACTCAATCCACTGAGCCACAGCAGCCACGGTTATTTTTTCACAATTGAATTTTTAACTTAACTTAAAAATCTTTTTATTTAAAACATGAGATTTATTTTCTTCCTGTAAATAGATATTTAAGATCTTTCCTCAAAAAGCAGTGAGTTGTTCAAACATTGTTTTTAAATAACCTGTTTTTTATCTTTAATGTGAAATGTTAACAATTTTAAAAATTATAATTTTTACATATAAATTACATATTAATAAGCACTAGGTATGTTTAAGACAATTTATCTCATTCCTGGGTTTTTTATTGCTATGGTAGTATCACATTGTTGTGATTATGGTAACTTTCTAATATGAATTTTTTATAGTAAAATGATCACTCCTTTTTTTATTCCCCATTCAGACATTGAATAGGAAAAAATAAATAAAACCTTCTTTAGATTTCTGCAGAGTTATTCTGCAGAAATAAGATAGAATCATTTGGTTAAAGTGCAAAGTTTGTGGTTTCATGTTCAATATGCAGTTCATCAATCAGTCATTTAGTAAATAGCTATTGATTACCTTCTCCTTTCCAGGAACTGTATAGTGGTTTAAGGATATACTAGTGGACAATCTGTAATGGGTTGAGCCTTTATGGAGTTTCCAGGCTATTAGAGATGGCATTCCTTAAACAAATCATGAAAAATATGATGTTTTAAAAACAAAGAGGGATGTTGTACCCACAGAAGACAGGAGTAAGATTCTGCAAGTCAGGGCCAGCTCTCATGAGGAAGCGGAGTTCAAGCTTTCACATGGAACATCCATACCCTTAATCAAGAAAGGTAGTAGAAGAAGCAAATTTGGTAAAAATTTATATATTAATTGTATATTTGCTTATTTTTATTTTTTTAAGTTAGAATGTAAACTCTACAAGGGCATTATCTTTTTTATTCAGTGCATGTCAGAAGGCACTGTATGTATGTCTGGCATAGAAGAAGGAAGAGGAAGAGTAGGAGGAGAGTGAGGAGGGGAAGGGAAATGTCATGTTTGAAAAGACCAAAGACAAATGAGGACATTTGTTGTAGAATTTAAATGTCTATTATGTCTAGCACACAAAAAAACAAAAAAGAAGCAGATTTTGAAAAATTTTAAGGGCCTTTCTAAAGAATGAATTTAATGCTAATAACACTGGAAAAACACTGAAAGGTATTAAGAAGAAAAGTGATAATTTGGGATTTTTCTTTTTAAAATATCATGTGGCTGCAATTGTGAGTATGGTTTTGATAGGAAGGAAGAGACAATACAGGGATTATTTATTAGATTAGAACAGTAGCAGTGATGAAACAGTCACTGGACAGAGTAATAATTCATGCAGGCAGTAGAAAAGCAAGATTTCATCCCAAGTTTCATGGCTTGAGAACAGGGTAAATTGTGAAGAAGTAAAGAAATCGAAAAGTAAATTTCTGGACATATTAGTGTGGAGTATCCATGACATATCCAGGTAGACAGAAAAGCTGCTAAACCTGATTCTACTTGCACTTAAATTAAGAAAAACATTTTGGTAGCATATTAATCACCTTTGTGATTGTTCTTCACTTTCTAAAGCTTCTGTATTAGTGGCTTAAAAGATGAGTTAAGATAGTCTTATCAAGTGTTCAGATGACAAAAGTAGATATAAAGTAAAAACAATGTACTTAACTAGACATAAAATAAAATAATATATTTTGTACATAAATGCCATAAATGTCAAGTAACTCCTTAGCACTGCCTGTGAATTACCACATGCTCGATAAATGTCCAAGTTTTAATAGCATGGTAATATTTTCAGGAGAAAAATTGTGATGGCAGTGAAGAGATGTAAAGTAATAGAAGTAACTATACACATGAAGTTGCTTCAAAAAGCAAATTCAACAGCAGAATGGAGAAGTGATCGAATCACATCAGTTCATGAGCAAAAGTTCCAGAGATTGCACTTGCCTAATAATAGTTCAGCCTGAGTCCACAGTGCATAGCACTGAAGCAGTTTATGAGGACAGAGAACTATGGCCTGCACTAGGCAGAAGATACATGATAGATTGTCTTCAAAATTTAGTATCATGCACAAGATTGTATTCAGACAACAACCAATACAATGAAGGACTCAGAAAAAATCTCACATGAGAAAAGTTTCAAAGAATTATTATTTTGCTTGGAAAAATATAGAAAATCAGAAAAACATGAGAAATACTAACTTAATCTGCTTTTCTAGAAAACAAATACTGATTAGGTGAAATTTTAAAGAAATCTCTTTTGAAAGGAATCACTTACTCATTGTAAAAATTAAATCCATAAAACCTCACTAAGAAGTAGTCTTTCTGTTCCTACGAGGTCTGTCCAGAAGGTACTCCACAATGTAATATAAAAAATAGAGAAATTTATTGAAGAAGATACAAGGTACAAGAAACATTGTACAAAGGGCAATGCCACCTCAAATCCCTTTCAAAGTAGGTACCTTGGGACCTTACACAGTTCTCCCAATCACCATCAGCTGCTTCATCATATTTTCCTGAATCTCATTAATGATCTGAATTCTCTTCCCTTTCAAAGGTGATTTTAGTTTTGGGAAAAGCCAGAAGTTGCAGAGCACCAAATCTTGTCTGAGGGGGGCTGAGTCACCTGGCTGATTTGATGTTTCTCAAAAAAACTCCACATGAGACATGATTCACGGGCAGGCATGTTGTTGTGATGAAGCTGTCAATCACCAGTTGCCCATAGTTGCAGCCTTCTGAATCATCTGAATAGTTTCTGTGGAGGGATGTTCAAGCTTAACACAAAATTTGATGCAGGTTCACTGCACTACCCACTCACTCATTTTGAATGCAATGACCACACAGTCCACATGCTCACTCAATGGTGTCTACTGCCCCCACTAATACAGTGAAGTCATCATTGCTTACACATGAGCATTCCATTCCACTCTCCTTGGCTGCCAGATTACATCAACGTCACACAAACCATCCTCTTTATATTAAAAACGGCTGGCCTTCTTCTGGGCAAGCGTAGTGTAATATGTGAATGAGAGTTAGAAATCCTTTGCTGGTGTGTCACCAGAAACTGAAGAGTATATAAGACAGGTTTGTCCAACCTGCAGCCCATGGGCTGCATGCAGCTTAGGATGACTATGAATGCTGCCCAACAGAAAATCACAAATTTACTTAAAATATTATGATAATTTTTTGTGATTGCATATCACAATGTATTTAATGTGCAGCCCAAGACAACTCTTCATCAAGTGTGGCCCAGAGATGCCAAAAGCTTGGACACCCCTGAAAACTTTATTATCAAAAAGTTTTATAAAATGACATCAGTGATATGCTAAAAGCATATATATCAAACTATAAGTCCAGGTTTGTCGTTGCATCATTAACTGTGTATTTGTTTTACAGGCTAATTATAAAATTGTTTTTTTTTCCAAAATAAATTTTAGAAGTTACATTTAGTTTATTATACTTTATTTTTTTTAAATCACATTTAGTCTCTGACAATTTGCTTAAAACACATTTGTGACATTAGAGTGATAGTGTATCTAAGAACTTGAGTTCAAAATGACAACTATTAATCCACATTATTACTTGAAGTTCTGGGATCAGAAGATCTTGAGTTCTGTTTTGTTACTTAGGTTCTGCATTTTATTTTTTAAGGGCCTGTGATTTAGAGTCCTCATAATAAATAAGAAAGATTTTAAAATATCCTTACAGCCACTCTCGGGGGTAGGTTAAAGAATTTAAAGCACAGAAATATTGAGATTTTAAGACACAAAAATTCTAACCTCTACCTGATCTATTTTTAATAGAAGGAAGAGTTAAATCTCCAGAAAATAAACAGCAAAAATCTTTACCCAATCAATTAGCAGTGTGGAGAAATAATTTTAATAATAATACCAAAAGTAGCCATTGTAACACTGGTTATTTTACTCAAAGTAAATTTTGGAAGTTTGGAAGACTTTTAACTTTCAAGCATATATTAGCCACTGGCCTAAGTTGTATGTATAAACTAATTCAGGTATCATCACAGCCATTCTTTGGGGTAGAACAAAGAAACTGAAGAACAGAAATATTGAATCACTAATCTGAGTTCACGCGGCAAGTGAGGTTTCAGACAGGGTTTGACTTCAGTTGGTGTGGTTATAGAATCTTTATATTTAACATATTACTTAATTATTTTAAAGGAATAGTTTTAAAATTATGCATGTCAAATTGTAAAAGATAAAGTAGGTTAAATACATTTAAAGACAATGTTATTGATTATCTCCCCAAATAATGAAAAAACAAATTGGGATCAAAAGTATGGCCCCATATAATATGATAAGAAGTACCTCATTTGTTTTTATTAAAAGATTTTAGTGATAAAAATAATCTTGCCCAAATACTCCTTAGAATGTCCTTGAAAAGATTTTACAGGGAAGGTTGAAATAATTATAATGTACAGGCCTTTCCTACCTCCTACAGCAAGATATTGAAAGAAACTTTGCCTCATCTAAAGCTGGATGCATCTCACAAAAATTTAGCTATTTGGTAACATTATGTTGTTGCCATTTTCCTTGACCTTCCACCAGATGGAAAGCATCAACTCTAGTTTATTTGCCTTGGAAATCCTAATGTTTGTTGTTTTGTTAGAGAGGAAATAGCATATTGTTACATCTTCTCCAGCAGTTTCCTTATTATTAAATCAATGATGCCGTTTTCCATAAAAATGGTTCCATGAGAACATAACAATCTCATCAATAAAACAGGCCCAGCTCATCTGGTAAACTTTCTTACACATCAAACGGAGCCAGATGCTTTAATACTGGTACTGGGCCACAGTGTTATTTGGACCACACTATTCACATCACATTCATTCATCCAGTTCTTTTCCTAAATAAATATCGTTATTTTGTTAGCCTTAGCACAATTAAAAAGGCCTCTTGTAATTTAATAATCATTTTTTCTCAAAGGAAGTTAAATATTCAAATCAGATATGAATCATGGAAACAGACTGGTGCTACCTAGGAGAAACAAAATTCTCATCATCTTGTCAGACTTGACAGTTTGATTTCTTATAGGTCAAAACGATCTCTATTGGTGATGAGAAAAGTAAGACACTTTACCTCTAAAGAAGCATAAAAATTTTACTTGATGAAATTCATAAGCTTGTAACCCTTGGGCACATACTGTGCCCCGTAATATAGAGGTTCAACTATAACAAATCAGTGTGAGAATATACCCATGAGTATGATATTATTTGCTGTTACTCATGACCAATGACAAATGAGTGACAGTCTTATAGTACACAACACATAAGGATGTGCACAAACCACAACCACACTTACCACGACTTAAAAGTCATATTGGACTCTTCAGAGTTAAAAATAAAATAATCATATGGGAGATACAGGAGATGATTTGCCATTTGGTATATATATACACACACATATATATCACATATTCCCAGTTAAAATGATATAAGTACTGAAAGATTGTGTGACCCAAACACTATTATAAAATAAATGTACAGTTGTTTATGAAGTTTTCTTTTACTCTTTGCATTGTGTAACTTAATAGAGTCAAAATTCCTTTTTTTACCACATAACAGGAATATATTGTATTCATCCTTATAAAAAATCCACCCTGAGTAGTTATACACATGAAATTAAACTTTCAAAGTGATCAAATTATGAGTATCTTTCTGAGTAGCTTCAGCAATATTAAACAAAGAACATAAATTAGCTATAATTACCTTATATTTAGTGAGTGTTTATGTACTGGAAATTTTGCTTAATATTTGAGGTGACTACGGGGTTGGCCAAAAACTCTGTATGTTTTTTCCTGTAAAATAAAGACACAACTTTCATTTTCACAAAAAACTTCATTGATTTGGATGTCCTGAGTATGTCGGCTATATCCGATGTGTTATTACATTGACTGTTGTCAATTAATGTCTCAATTTGATCACTCTAAACTTCAACTGGTCTGCCCAACCATGGTGCATCATCCAGCAAGAAATCTCCAGCACAAAACTTCTCAAACCACTTTTGACACGTTTAATCAGTCATAGCCCCTTCTCCATATACTACACAAAATTTTTTTAGTGTGTTTCAGTTGCATTTTTACCTTTCTTGAAATTATAAAGCGTAATATGATGAAAATGTTGCATATTTTTCCATCTTCAATATTAAAATGGCTGTGCAAGAATTCACCAATTTTGATAATTTTTAATGCCTCTTATATTAAGAGACATTTGTTATAATACATTTAATACATATAATACATTTGTTAAGAGACAGTTGTTATAATACATTCTAACAAAATTGTTTAGAATGAAATTAAAGACAACTAAGTGCTTTTAGATCCATCTTATGGAAAAAGCCAAATGACTTTTTGGCCAACTCCATATATCATGTAGCCTTACCTTAGGGATATTATAGGGATATTATTGTGCTCAGTTTAGTGAGTTACCACAGTACTAAGTTACTGTGAAACAAACAGAGACATAAATTATGTTTCTAAAATCTGGAAGTCCTATATTTTTTAAGAGATATAAAACATTGAAAAATAATTATTTTTTAGTGATTTAATAATAATTATAGCTCTGAGTATTTGAAGATTATTATGGACTGGAGTAATACATTTTGAATTTGTAAGAATGGAAAAGCTGAGTTGAATTTAACATAATGGGCACAATTATAATTAAAAGAATAAAAGCAAATCCTTCCAAAGTAGGGGTCATGTGTGACAAAACACAGAGGTTATCATCTATGTTGACTGTATCGAAAGGAAGCTCCAAAAAGGCCAAAGGGATTACATTGAGTAATATTGAGAAATAGGATTAAGTACATCAAAGAAACCTAATATCATGCTTTAGAAAGCAGAGTGCTTGGAGTATAGATTTGATATAAAAGACAATTGAGAACAGAGTTACATAACAAAAGTTTACCTGTCTTAATCTATTCAAATAAAAATTTGGGTTACATTCAACTATTTGAAGTCCCTTTTATGGTAAAACATAAATATTTCATTATAATTGATTACGATATCTGACTACATGTAGGTTACTTGTTAGAGAATATTTTTGCTAGAATTACAAGGGGATTAGGAGTGGGATGGAATTGGGATTGGACTATAGGTACCGAGTTTCAATGTCTGTAAAATATATATCGGTGATAGAAGAAAGGATTGAGGATATAGTGTAAGGTAAGATGGGAAAGCATTGAAAGAGAAACAGGACTAAAAATAGTTCAGAAGTTTCTGGATCATGCACACTGTAAATGCTCTAGGTTATGCTCAGAGGAACTATGGTGACAGGATCTACATTATTCTTCAAGATTTCAGGATGTGAAATCCTGTGCAGAGACTGGGACTTGGAGTTGGTAGCAGTCATGAGGGACTGGGGAAGAACATCTGCATTCAGCAAGCAGGTAAACTGTGTTTCAGATTTATGTGTCTTTAATAAACAAAGAAAATCCCAGGCTTGTCAACTGAATACGAAGAAGAACTAAATGGAAAAATGTACATAGACAATTCAAAGTTAGTAAATATATTTTCAACCTTTGATTACTGATTTGATTTCAAAGGTATCATTCCTTAACATGGATGGTGAAGTAGACAAAAACTAATACTAGGGTAACTACTAGTACATAAAATAAAGAGTAACTTCTTTGGAAATACTTATATAAATCAAAGCATCTATCTTCACTTTTTTTTTTTAAGTTGTGTTTAGCTCTAACCAGTATGGTTCAGTTGGTTGGGTGTTGTCCTAAAAAGTGAAAGTTCATTATTAGTTCAATTCTCCGCCTGGGCACACAGGTTTGGTCCCCAGTACAAGCACTTATCAGAGGCAGCCAATCAATGTCTCTCTCTCATATTGATGTTTCTCTCCCTTTCTTTCTTCCTTCTCTCTAAAAATAAATAAATAAAATCTTTAAAATATTTTAATTTGAGTTTAATGCAAATTTTCAGGGAACAACAAATAATATTCATTTGGTCCATTTTTGGAACATCATCCAACTTTCCTGTAGATAGTTCTAAACTAAAACATCCTTCAAAATGCTTTTGTCTTCTTAATCTATTTTTTAAAATATCTGTTTGATCCAGATATTCCTGCTAAAAGCAAAGTGAATGTTTCAAATTATATCTGTCAACCTCATGGCATTTTTCAAAGGTTTTTGCCTTTGGAGAACATCTTACACTCATTTGTCTGGTCTGAAAGAATAATCAGGGATACTTTGATCCACAATATGTGTGACCAAATTTAAATGTATCAACTATCGTTACCTTGAGAATATATAAAATATGATTTTTTCCATGTAATTCTCTCCAGGTATTATCAAACCATAAAATTTTTCATATATAATTATGAGATTTTATAATTTGCCATAATTTGGAGGGAAAGCTCTATTTATACATTTAGTTCTAACTCTTTTTGGGAAAAACATTTTAAATTTTGATTTTTTCATTCTCGATTATCTTCACTGAGCAAGGTATATCTGTAATAAATTGTTATCAAAATGGTTGATTTTCTTAGCTGTGCATGTAGTGTGAGTATATATTAAATTTATTAAGTTGAATAATGTATATAAATTGATTTCCTTCTGAACTCATTTTGTTTTAATGAAACAAATATAATATAGTCATTATCATTTGTCAATAAATGTCATTGCATTTGATCATATATAGGTAGACATGTTCAATACTTTCATAGAACACTACTTAAATAAAGATGATAAAAGTTTTAGCTAATGAGTTGTTAGCTTTTTTTCCCTTCGTCCCCCTCTGCCCTGCACCCCCTTCCCACCAGCATTCCCCCACTTAGTTCATGTCCATGGGTCATACATATAAGTTCTTTGGCTTCTCCCTTTCCTATACTATTCTTAACCTCCCCCCGTCTATTTTGTACCTACCATTTATGCTTCTTATTCCCTGTACCTTTTCTCCCATTTTCCCCTTTGCCCTCTCCCCATTAATAACCCTCCATGTGATCTCCATTTCTGTGATTCGGTTCCTGTTCTAGCTGTGTGCTTAATTTGTTTTTGTTTTTGTTTTCTTAGATTCAGTTGTTGATAGTTGTGAGTTTGTTGTCATTTTACTGTTCATATTGTTGATCATCTTCTTTTTCTTAGATAAGTCCCTTTAACATTTGATTTAATAAGGACCTGGTGATGATGAACTCCTTTAGCTTTACTTTATCTGGGAAGCACTTTATCTGCCCTTCCATTATGAATGATAGTTTTGCCAGATAGCATATTCTTAGATGTAGGCCCTTGTCTTACATGACTTTGAATGCTTCTTTCCAGTCACTTCTCGCCTGTCAGGTTTCTTTTGAGAAATCAGCTGATGGTCGTATGGGAACTCCTTTGTAGGTAACTGTCTCCTTTTCTCTTGCTGATTTTAAGATTCTCTCCTTATCTTTAATCTTGGGTAATGTAATGATGATGTACCCTGGTGTGTGCTTCCTTGGGTCCAATGTCTGTGGGACTCTGAGCTTCCTGGGCTTCCCGGAAGTCTATTTCCTTTGCCAGATTGGGGAAGTTCTCCTTCATTATTTTTTTCAAATAAGTTTTCAATGTCTTGCTCTTCCTTTTTTCCTTCTGGCACCTCTATGATTCTGATATTGGAGCATTTAAAGTTGCCCCAGAGGTTCCTCAGCCTCTCCTCATTTTTTTGAATTCTTGTTTCTTCATTCTGTTCTGGTCAAATGTTTATTTTTTCTTTCTCTTCCAAATTGTTGATTTGAGTCCCAGTTTCCTTCCCTTCCCTGTTGGTTCCCTGTATATTTTGCTTTATTTCATTTTGCATAGCCTTCCCTTTTTCCTCCATTTTGTGACTGTACTCATCCAATTCTGTGAGCATCCAGATTACCAGTGTTTTGAACTCTGCATCTGTTAGGTTGGCTATCTCTTCATCTCTTAGTTCTGTTTTTGGAGCTTTGATCTGTTCCTTTGTTTGGTTCATATTATTTTTGTCTGGGTTCACCTATTACATTGCGAGGGGCAGCCTCTTAGGTGTTTGTGAGGGTAGGGCAACCCACATCACTGCATTGTGTCCCTATATGTGGGGGAGGGGTCTGAGAAGGAACAATGCCACTTCCTTGGCTCTTGGCTGGCTTTCAGTCACTTCCCCTGACACCCACAAACAAATTGGGCCCTTCTGGTGCTGATTCCCAGGTGAGTGGGTCTGAGTAAGTTCTAGGAACCTGTGGTTCTCTCAGACAAACTCTCCTGTGAGACTGGCAGTTTCTCCCACTGCTGCAAAGCCAACAGATTTTTACCAATAGAGGTTTTGAGGCTCTCTTTTCCAACACCAGAACCCTGGGTTATGCGATCTCTCTCACTTCCTAGTTGTTCCTCATGGTTTATCCGCACACAAATGTGGGATCGCTCAGTCTGCCAGCTGCAGCTTTGCCATGGGTCCTCTCCACCCCAGCTGCCCATCTCTGCCTCTTCTACCAGTCCGGATCAGTGTTTCTTCTCTAACTCCTTGGTTGCTGGACTTCCATACAGTTCGATTTCCTGGCAGTTCTGGTTATTTTTTGTTTTTAAATTTGTTGTTGTCCTCATTTT
This sequence comes from Mormoops blainvillei, assembly GCA_004026545.1. Taxonomy (NCBI): domain Eukaryota; kingdom Metazoa; phylum Chordata; class Mammalia; order Chiroptera; family Mormoopidae; genus Mormoops; species Mormoops blainvillei. Next base: position 7,621 of record PVJD01005150.1, on the reverse strand, counting down.
GGTTGTGCGAAGGGACAAATTGTATCTCAAGTTGTTAGCTTTTATAAATAAATAATATATAACAGCATTCTTGATGAAATTGATTATATAATTTACTGATTATTGATATTTACCAAACTTTAGTATTTAGTCTGGTAAACTATTCTTTCAGGACCTCATTTTCACAAGTTTCCAATAATTTATATTGTAAGAAGAATCAAAGGTGTAGAAATACAGATTCGGTGTATGTCAATAGTACAAATTGATTGATTCACCAGTTTTTAGGGGAGAAAGAAAATGGAGGATAAGATGAAAATCATCTGTTTTCATTCTTGTACATTTCTTAGTCCTAATGGTGCTGCACATTATTGGACTTTAATTCCAGATTTTCTGTTTCTCAGCACAGAAAAGAAAATAATGTTTTTTTCTTCCTTTCTAATACCTGCAAATAACAAATTTAACTTACCTAGAATGAGTAAAACAAATGTTATATAGTGCATGAACTGGAATATAACAATTTCAGCTCTATCACATACTTGCATAATGCCTGACCTCTCTATGTGCTAATTATGAGTCAAGATTTTTGTTTATAAATGGAAAAATTACCTAAATTATACAGTCATTGTGTTACTGTTGTGAATACATTAACCATTAGTTTTTGTATTATATTTCTGTGCTATGTAATAAGTAATAAATTTAGCTCCTTAAAATAATATGTTTTTATTATCTTGCAGTTTTAATGGACCAAGAGTCTGGGAATGGCTTATGAGGATCCATTGCTCGAAGACTGACAAGTCTGCAATAACAGTGTTGGCTGAAGCTGGGTATTTGTCTGAGGCTTAGGGTTCTCTTCCAAGCTGATGTGATTTTTGAGCAGATTTCATTTCTTTGCAGCTATAGGACATATAGATGCTTATTTCTTCAAAGCAAACTGGAGACTGTTTCTCTTCAGGAAGGACTACGTGTCTCTTTCACTAATTAAGTCAGGCCCACCCAGGTAAATTTCCCTTTTGATTACTTCAAACTCAATTGATTTGTTATTCAGTTACCTCTGCAAAATCCCTTTACCTTATACAAAAATTTAATCATAGGCATGAGTTATTCACGGGCCCCACTCACACTCAAAGCAAGGGGATAATACAGGGTATGTATACACCAGGGGATGGAAATCATAGAGTTGTCATAGAATTCTGCCTACCACAGTTATCTGCCAACCACGAGATATTTTGATTCTTTCCTTTTTGTATATCTAGTAAGATTTCACCTCTCTGCCTCTTTGTAGTTATATGGCAATTATTTTATTTCCATTGATCAATGACATCGGAGCAGTTACATTCATAACATGTGCGGAGAAGCTTTAATAGTAATGGGAGCACGTTTGTAATGAAGCACCTGTTGGCCTATGTCTCCAGGTGACTGTATCATGCAGTTGTCCTGGTCACTAAAGAGTGACAGGTAATGTTACTAAGAAAAAGTTATTAAGCCACTGCAATTTGTAGATTCTTTGTTATTGAAGCATAACCATTCCATCAGACTTTCAAGCACCCATTGATATCTGACATAATAAGCAGTCAGTACATGCAAATTTTATATTACATGTGGTTCAAATATAGGTACTGTCAATGCACATTCAAAGATGGACATTCCAAGTTATCGCCTATTTCTTTTTTTAATTATGTTTTCTTGATTATGCTTTTACAGTTGTCCCAATTTTTCTCCCTCTGCCCTCCTGCACCCAATACCCCCACACTCCCTCAAGCAATCCTCATACTTTGGGTCATTTTCATGGGTCACGTGCATGAGATTTTTGTCTACTCCATTTCCTACACTGTAGTTTACAACCCCATGGTTTTTCTGTAATTAGCTATTTGTACTTCTTAATCCCCTCACCTCTTCACCCATTCCCCTACACTCCCCTCCCATCTGGCAACCATCAAAATGCTCTCTGTATGCATGATCCTGTCTCTTCTCTTCTTGTTTGTTTAGTTTGGTTTTTAAATTCAGTTGTTGATATTTGTTGCCATTTTATTGTTCATAGATTTCTTCTTCTTCTTCTTCTTAAATAAGTCCCTTTAACATTTCATATAATAATGATTTGGTGATAATGGACTCCTTTAATTTTTTCTTATCTGGGAAGCTCTTTATCTGCCCTTCAATGCTAAATGATATCTTTGCTGAGTAGAGCAATCTTGGCTGTGGGTCCCTGCTTTTCATGACTTTGAACATTTCTTGCCAATCTCTTCTAGCCTGCAAAGTTTCTTTTGGGAAGTCAGCTGACAGTTTTATGGGAATTCCTCTAGGTAACTAACTGCTTTTCTCTTGCTGTTTTTAAGACTCTCTCTTTATTTTTAACCTTTAGCATTTTAATTATGATATGTCTTGAGGTGGCCTCTTTGCATTCATCTTGTTTGGGTCTCTCTTTGCTTCCAGAACTTGATTGTCTATTTACTTCATCTAACTAGAGAAATTTTCTTTCATTAATTTTTCAAATAGATTTCCAATTTCTTCCTGTCTCTCTTCTCCTTCTGGCAACTCTGTGATGTGAATGTTGGAACTTTTGAAGTTATCCCAGACGCTGCTTACATTATCCTCACTTTTTAAATTTTTTTATTCTTTTTGTTCTGATTGGGTTTGTTTGTTTGTTTGTTTGTTTGTTTATTTTGCTTCCTTATGTTCCAAATCATTGATTTGATCCTTGGCCTCATCCACTCTACTGTTGTTTCCTTATAAATTGTTCTTTATTTCAATTAGTGAACCCTTTGTTTCTGACTGGATCTTTTGTTATACTGTTGGAGTCCTCACTAATTTCCTTGAACATCCTTATAACTAGTGTTTTGATCTCTGCATCTGATACATTGCTTATCTCCCTTTTGTTCAGTTCTTTTTCTGGAGTTTTGATCTGTTCTTTCATTTGGACCATGTTTCTTTGTCTCATTTTTGGAGTCTCCCTGTGTTTCTTTCTATGTATTAGGTACAACTGCTGTGTGTCCCTGTCTTGGGAGCATAGCCTAATGGAGTAGCTTTCCTGTAGGGTCCAGTGACATAGCCTCCCTTGTCACTCAAGCTGGGTACTCATGGTGCATCTTTCATGTGGTCTGAGTATACACTTCTTTTGTAATTAAGATTTGATTGCTGTTGGCAAGTCAGTGGAAGGGATTTACCCAGACCAGTCAGCTGCAAGAACTGGCTGTGACTGCTGACCACAAAACTCCTCCCTTCATAGAGAATAAGCTGTGTGCAGGCAGGTTGTACCCCAGAGTGGCCTGTAGCTATTCACTGGGTGTACGGGCTCTGGTGTTTCCTAGGTGGTACAGGCCAAGGTCAGCCCCAACTTGTGTTTTGCTTGGGGCTATCCTGACTGAACTGTAAAGAAGTCTGAGATGGCTGCTACTTGTGCTGGGCTTGGAGATTCCCAGGCAAAGCCAAGCTGAGAATCTGGGCTGGTTGGTGCCAGTGCGGAGCCTGGGGCCACTTGGCACAAGGTGCAGGGACTAAGGACTCACTGATGCTGGCTGTTGTTTGTTTGAGAGGATATAGGAAGTTGAGACACATGAGTCAAGACCAGCCATTCATATAGAAAAGGCCCATTTGCCTTGGGCTGGCCTGTAAGTTGGGTGGGACAGAGTCTTTGGGTATCTCCAGAGCAGGGCAAACAGTGTTGGTCAGGTTCATGGAGTCTCAGGTATGCCACCAGCCTTCTGGTTCTGTGGCTCTGCAGTGAGAAGGTTCAGAAAAAGGACAATGACCTCTGTCCACCTTTCTGTCTGGGAGAAGGCTGTCCCCTAGCTCTTACCTTGATGTCAGACACTTCTGACACCCTGTATGCCACTGGTGCCTTTCAAGATGCTATCCTAGTGCTAGAGCTCAGAGGGAGTGAGTCTGAGTAAGTTCAAGTGAGGATTTTATCAGAGGAGCTGCTTGGAACCCCAGAAGTTTTTGCTACCAACTCAATCACCACTGCTTTTTAGAGCCAGAAGTTATGGAGACTTATCTTCCTAGCACTGGAACTCTGGACTGAGTGGCCTGGTATGGGTCTGGGACACCTCACTCCCAAGATATCCATCCCGAAATTTTATCCACCACACATGGATGTGGAACCAGCCTATACTATATCCCCATGCCTCCTACCTGTCTGAATAGGTGTGGTTTCTTTAATTCTATAGTTGTCAGACTTCCATTCAACTCTATTTATGACAGTTCTGAGTAATGGTTGTTTTACATTTTAGTTGTACTTTTTATGTTGTTGTGTCAGGAGGCAGGCCTTGTTTATCTAGGTTGCCATCTTGACAAGAAGTCCTATCACCCATTCCTTGAACTGACAGAAAGTAATACATTTATTATTAGAAAATTATTTATTCTAACATATACAGAGTAAATAATTATAGCAAAGATAAAAGTATAAAAGTTATCCAGTATTGGTAGGGAAATAATTAAAGTCATTTTACAAGAAATACCTGATTTATCACTATGTCTACATCTACCTATATCTACATATCCTGATTAATAGCCCCTGGAATGATTTCTTTAGTGTACTATCTATTCTCTGTACTGGAAAGCCAAGGTTGTTGGAACTGTAGGAAAGTTCAGCCCTCAACCAATAAGCTAGGAATGGGGAGGACTAAGTATTAAATAGTAGCTTTGTGAACCAAATAGAAAACCCAAAATAGATGTAATAAATGTTTGTACTCCATGGCATAGATGCTATGAGAGTTCAGAGATAGCTATAGCAGCGTGGTCTGGTTCTGTAAATGAAGCCTTCATGGAGAAACCGGGAGTATTGAAGGATGTAGAAATTTAGAGTAGTAGGAAAGAAAGGGGCTGTTTTTAGGGATGCATTAGTAATTCAGGCTTAAGCCAGGGACCACCTTAAACAGAATAAAAATTCTTATTCTATTTCATCATGTCCTTCCTCTCAGATATACAAGTATATGTTCAATTACTAATTATGTGTTTTTATTTATTTATTTATCCTCACCCAAGAACATTTTTTCATTGCTTTAAAAGAGAGAGGAAGGAAGAGAGAAACTTCGATTGTTTGCCTTCTCATATGTACCCCAACGGGGAGTCAGATCTGCAGCATTGGCCTAGTGGACAAGGTTCCAACCAACTGAGCCGCACTGGACAGAGCTCTACTTAATTTTGAAATTACGAAGATGTAACATGTGTAACTACATTTTGCAGGATAATACAGTATTTGTTTAAATAATCATTTCTTAAGTTTTAACCTAAACATAGAAAGATATGTGCATCAGAGGTGTACAGAACTACCAATTTTTCACAAAATGAGCACACTTTATACCCATCATGCAGATAAAGAAATAAACCTCATCTGTGCTCCCTGTTTCTCATGACATCCTTCACCAGTGTAACAATTGCCCTTACTTCCAAAATTAAGATTAATTTTACCTAATGGATAATTTTTTCTCCTCCTGGAGTGTCAGCTATGTCTAAGAAAGCATTATGCATGTCCAAAGTGTTACATATACCAAATGTCAAAATAGAAGCAATCTTCTCAGTTACTTTTGTGATATCAGGCTCTGTGTGAACAATTGTAGTCTTTTTTGCTTTCAATTCTGAGATTCCACAGTGAAGCTTCAAGTAGAGAACTTCCAGTATTAGACTAGGTTAGGCCCATGAGTCTATACTATAGATATTCATAACTAATTTTAGCTGAGTATTCTCTGCTTTTTCATGTGCTCCACAACCTTTTCCATATAAAGACCTTTCTTATGTTCATGTATTTCCAGATCTAGTTCTCCGAATTAGCTTTTCTCCCAAAGTGTAAATACTTCTCCTCAGAGGTTTGTACTCAGAACAAGCCACTGGAATGCTCTCCCAGTGGCTGAATATCAGTTGTGAGCTGGTCTCTTTCTGGTTTCATCATTGAGGAAAGCCTGTTGACAATGTAGAGCACAGCTTTGATAATAAACATGCCTGTCCCTTCTTTTATTTCTTTTTTTGAAGATCTCAACCTTCTCTCTTTGACAAGGCAGTATAAACTTAACCAAGAGTATCATCTGTGATCATGATGCCACATATGTATATAACTGCCACCAGGCACTGAGGTTTCACTGTGAGCACCCTTCTTTCATGGCGGTGCTTAGCTGTTTGGGAGGGTCCGCAGCAATCAGACGGCAACATTTCTCCTTTCTGGGCAGCCCTCCTCTCACGGGTCTCAGAACAGGCATCTCGGTTTTCACCTTGACCGGAACAGGTTTCGTCTTACCCCTGTTCCTCTTTAGTAGGCCATTTTGCTCTTGACCCTGCTTATCACTTGCTCCTTGTTACACAGATTGATGTAGGTTCCATATTCAAGACAAAATAGACACCCATGAGAGGCTCCTCCTACACGGGCCCAGAGAGGGTTACTACTTGGAAGGCACTCACAATGCTATTGCCCAGATCTCAGAATTTACTAGCTTCTCTAGGAGCTTGGCCAGATGGGCCTGGTCATACTAAGTTTTGAAAACCTTCACTATTAGGGCCTAGCATGTCAGGACCAAATTTTCTTGGGCCAAATGACCACGTTTGGCCAGCAGTGTTCCCCCACTTTCTCCTTGTTAGATGTTGCTATAGTGTTCCTTTCAGTTCCCACTTCTCTCTTAGATCTTATGGTGGTTCCTGTTTATTTCTGTCCTGATTCAGAGACGATGTCAGTTTGCCCCATCGAACAAACGAGATTACTGCTTTCTTCCAGGGTCTGAATGACTTCCTCACTCTGCACATGTCAAGTTTCCTGGGAACCATTTGGGTGATTAGCACGTAAAAGTCAACTTGGATTCCTTCGTGGATTTAGATTTCTTTAGTTTTATATATGACTGTAATTTTTGGTTGTTTGACAGTTTATTCATTAACCATATCAACTTTTGAGAATTTTGTTACTTTTTTATATGAATGGAATAATGGATTCGGGTACACTAATTTGAATCTTTTAAAACTTTTCTTTCAAGATATCAGGCATTGTTGATGGCAGATTTCCTCATTTGTGACCAAAATGTGCCCTCTACCCTAATTTCCTGATTTAAGTTTCAGTAGATCAGCTTGGTTAACAGCTCTGTCTCCTGCACGAGGTGGGCACATTGTTTGGGTTTAACACAATCTTGAAGATAGGGGCAGCTTAATAGGAGTGGTATAAACACTGGCAGGAGGGCAAGTTACAGGGCACTGCAGGTACCAGCGCGAGAGCTTGTAGACCGCTTATTCATAGCATGTTTCCTAGAGATGGCTCCTCCGGATTTTGCAGTCCCCCATTCTATTCTAACCAGAAGAGTTTTACGTTACAGGGCACTGAATTGCCTCTGAGGACCCGGAGAACATCTCCTGGATCCTGTGACACATAACAGTACCTATTTCAAAAACTCAGTGAACTGCCGTTGGACCCTTTTTCTTTTATTTTCTCCCCTCTTCGAGCCATATACAATAAAACATACTGGGTTATTTCCGAAGACACAGGTTGAGGGGTCACGATTGCCATCTGTTGCGTATTACTTCTTGACTCTTCTCTTTTTGGATTTATTTCAGGGCATTCCCATTTTGGGTGGGCTCCAAAGGTGCCTGCTCCTGAGCTGCTGCCAGTTTCTCTATGTACCTTTGTTTCGCATTCTCACGTCTTTGAGAATTTCTTCTCAAGTGAGAGAGCATG